>PVJX010004876.1:0-91293 GCA_004027295.1 Dolichotis patagonum
TTGAACTACAATTTCTTCTCTGAAATATTGTAATAATGGGCAATTATATGCACCAGAAAAACATTTTTATTGACCTCCAAGGGAAAGAAAATGAATGTTAGCTCAGCTACTGAAGTTGTTTATGGAATTTTTCAGAAAGCAAGCTTTATTACTATAGCAGATTCTGCTGAATATTATTGCATTCAGTCCATTAACACTTTGGCTTTCCTTACCCACAAAAGCCAAATTATACAAAACAAAAACAATAGTAATGAAGAAAGACATTAAATTACATAAAAGCATGGAAATAACTATATATATATGTATATATATATATATATGCATGTATATATGGATGTATTTACAAAAATCCCTGGGATAAAAAAGCCATTGTCTCCAGAATTTATTTTATGCTTCTTAAATAATAAGACTGATAGAAAACTATAATAGAAGTAAATTCCTTTTCATTCAAAAATATTTTTTTTTATCTATTGTTTGGAAGCTGGGTCTCAGAAGGCAAAGTTTACACAAATAGATGCACACTTACAAGCATGCATAGGAACAAATGGTGGGCAAATTAAATAAGGAATTTTATCATCAGTTTGTTGGCATTGCTTAATACTACTCAACCAGTTAGCAGCTGCCAAAGCTACTACAAGATAGGATGCATTAGATTGCCTAACATCAAAAAATTAACTGACTTTTGGTGTAGAGAGCCAATATTCAATGTTCTGTAACTTTTACTACCTGAATAATATAATCCTTGAGCCCTGTAGGCAATTTAATAGAACTTGACTTGTTTTATTCTCTCTTCTCAATCCCACTGAGACTCTGTTTCAATCTGTCAAGCCCTGTATCACTTTCATACAACATTCTTTTACTGTTTGTATCTTGAATTTGACTCTTGTTCTCTGGGGATCTGAATGAAACTGCCAGAAGTCATTTTACTTGTCACCTTTAACAACCATCAGGAAGATGGAACTATATCTGCCTATGATAGGTTTGAGTTTTCACCTGACAAAGCACAGGCACTGAAAGATACTTTCAATTTACAAGTACCATATTGACTGGGACCCTGAATCAATCTGTTTCAACAATTTGTGATCACAGTCTGGGGCATTTTCCACTTTGTGAAAGGATCTGGAGATTTTTTTTCAACACTAGCCATCCATGTGGAGAAGTTAATAAAAGGAAATTAGAAAATGACAGTTAAAATTGAATCTTTTCATTGTTCTTAATACATACAAACTTGAAACTTATTTTCATTCAATTTGCTTTGTGATGCTGTAATTAGAATTTTATGATATTTAAGATTAGCAAGCCACACATTTATAATTTAGAATAATATTAGCTATTCATTTAGTATTTAATATACACCAAGCACTGCTCTTGCTGTTACATACACAAAGATGTTTTCACCCTTATAATTAATCCAATGAAGGAAGCATTATTATTATTACCCCTGTTTAGCATATTCAAAAAATACAACCAGAAGGAAATTACCCATCTGTTTATATTGATATTGCAATTCCAACTCCAAGGTTTCATTTTCAGGATATAAGCAATATAAAGAAATATGTTATAACAGCGGTAACAAGAAAAAGAAGCCATCTCACCATGAAGGCAAATTTTAGATACCAAAATAAAGCAACAATACTCTTTAGAAAGGACATTTTAACAAATTGTAATCGGTAAAGTGACTGAAATCAATGTCTAAGCCATGGTTGATATTTTATTCAATATACTTTGGAGAGAAAGTCATATTCATGTGGCACCTTCACTTTGACAGTATCCCTCTGTGATGAGGGATAACTCCAAACCCTGACGTCTAACCCAAGTGCAGCCCTGTGGCATTTCTTCTCTCTCTGGCTAAGACAAAGCAGCACCTGTCAGTCCCTACTGAGAAAAGGCAGGAGTACTCTAAGGGGGCATCTGATGGTCTTTGTTTCTGGCGTAGACTCCCATCAGGTGCAGAACCATTATGGAGTCATGAAACTTGTACTAAGGATGAAGAAAATTCCAAAGTATTCTTCACTTCTCACTTATACGGCAGGTTCACCTCTGGCTGCATTCTGCATCCTTAGTGTTCATTTTGAAAATGAGATATTATCAGATGTTCGGTGGACTACCATAAGGGATACTGAAAAAATAAAAATAAAAGGCCATTGCTTCATAAATATTACTATTTATTAGATTTTATGGTCCATATTTTATAAAAATGAGAGTTAAATTTTTGATTTATGTTTTCAATTATATGCTTTTAAAATCACACTTTTAAGTAAGATATGCAATAATACATTCCCTATCATTATTTTTAGGTGTAGAGAAGAATATAAGATAAAAATCAGTCATATTTTTCAAAAAATACAAAGAGAGAAGCAGTTTCTAACCCTAATTTCCAGTATTGTTTTTTTCAATAAAACAATACCTTTCTGTTTTCTAGCTAGATGACTTAGAATAGGTCATCTTTTCTCTCAAATTATTTAAAAACATGTACTTTAATAGATAATAGGCAACATTCTAGTAAATATTTATGGTTCAACAGTCAGAGCATAGAATGAGTCCTAGTAGTGCCTGCCCTTCTGGGGACTCACACCTTTTGCTAACTCCATCTCTCAAGAGTTGGTGACACCTGCAACTGGCTTCGTATCAATAGCATGGATCAAATGGGATGAGACAGGATGTCAGTCATCCAGTCAATAGGTCACATGGCATGAGAAAGCTAGTGAAATGTCATTGCTGTGGTGACAACTGTATGTTATATAAAATCTTAGCCGACTGTAGGAGCCTCTTCCTCTGGCCATGTGGTGAATCGCTGGTGGACAGTGTTGTAGAGCCAGGAGCTGTGCTGACCTCTGGGGCCTGAAAGTAATTTCTCAGGAAGAGCCAGGAAGAAGCTAGGGCTCTTATTTACACAGCCACAAGGAACAAATTCTGCCAAGCAACACAGGGGGACTTGGAATTGGATTATTTCCTATCTGAACCTCCAGAAGAAAACGCAGCCTGCTGCAACACTCTGTGGTTCCCCGAGACTGAATGAAGAGGCCTGCTGAGTCCGGGAACTGTAAGATAATGAATGTAGGTTGTTTTGAGTCGTTCAATTTGTGGTAATTTGTTACATAGAAATAGAAATGTTGCACACAGATTTTGGAAAATACTCTATGTGTGAGTATCAAGCGTGAAATTGTATTTGATATTGAATTTATGTGTGTCTATCTGTATTTTGCCAAAATCTGTTTTTCTTTCTTTTCATGTTAAGATTAGAGAGCCAAATGGGAGAAAGTGTTTTAATCAAATGCTCTGATCAAACCAAGAGAGGAAGCAAAGGCACACTAATGAGCATTTGGTATGGATTTCAGCTCTGTTGACGAAGTGTTAATATTTTTACGCATGGGTCTCCACATCAGCAACGATCTAGTTTCCACACACTCTTCACACACTGATGGCTAAATAAGATCTAAGGGATATCGTGATCATAATGGCCAGATGCTTTGATCACAGCTATGAAACATTTTCATTGAGGTACAAAATGAAAACAAATCACACTTCTGTATCACTCAAGAAAGTAAATACGAGCAAAAGAACAAAGGAAGAACTTAAGAGTGTGAGGATGAAAGAGAGATCGTTTTTTAAGACCAGTTGCTACAAAGTGCTATGCCAGCATGAAGTTTTCAAGGGACAAGGAAAAAATGATCAGGAATTCCAGAAGTAAATGTATGAGTATACCTGGGCATCTTGTAAGACTTAACTCTAGTACTTAAGTGTGAGATCTGATCCCATCAAAATCTCTTTTAAGCAGCTTTTTGGGGGGGTGGGAAAAAATGCCCATTCATTGTTTATTTAGGGCATGAAAATGGATGATTTTTTTTCTAGAAAAAGATAAGGAATGAAAGGAAATTACATGCTGCAGAGCCTTTCAGAGCACAGTGCCTAGGGGTATGTTGTTTCATCATTTGTTTTATTACTAGATTTCTTTGTAAAAGGTCACCATGTACATTTACGTGTCAAGTTTATATTCATCCACAATATTGGAGTTGGGAATTAGTATTATTATGCTCAAGGTCAACATGGTCTTGTGTACGATGACTGTATCCTTGGAAATAATTGAAATGATTAAGTCATAAAGGAAGTATAATAATAAAGCAAGCATTTAAAGCAACTTTAAAAGCTACTAGAGTATCAATACTGATGACACACTAATTTTCTCATCAATCCCTCCTACCTTGTAGAGAAAAGCAACATCCTGACTAGTTTGCTCATATTTTGTTTAGCTTTTATAATACTCAATGTTTCATGCATTATTGTATTTCATTTCAAGGTTTCAAACTTTCTAAAAATAATATCACCTGATGATAACTTTCACAAATTTGCAAGTATTTCTAATAAAACTGGAATTGGTATTCATCTTAATTTTCTATTTTGAGCTCATCTCCTGATTTTTTAAGGGTGCATAAGTATTTTAACTTATTAGTCTATGAATTATAATTTTTAAAATTATATTGAATTTATCATTTGTTACACTTTATGATCCTGTGTAAGCTCAGTTTTTATGGATGTGCTCTTGGGCAAGATGTTTAGTTTTTAAATTATTTGATTGAAGGATCTACTGGTCATTTCAAATTTACTAATTTTTATTACTTTATCCTATAATAATTGAGAAAGTTGTCTTTCTACTAACTCTCTTGACTGGCCTTTTTGTTTATAAAATAATGTTAGTACATACTCATTTGCAATTCCTACACTTTTCTGGTGAATTAAGTTATTTGTTTTTCCTATTTCATCTATTGATTTATTTATTTATTTAGGTGCTGGGGATCCAACCCAGGGCTTCAGCTTAGGCAAGTGCCCTGCCACTGAGTTACACATCAAACCTGCTCTCTTTTTACTTACAAAATTTCCCTATCATTAAGTTTTTAAGTTTATTTTGTAAGAATCATATACATCATGTGGCTTCTTTTTATCCATCTTAAATATTTTCTTTTATATGGTGAATCTGTGATTGTGAATGTTAGACCCATTTCTAAAAATTATTATTTTCTCCTCTCCCTTTTGACTTGTTTGAGGTACAGAATTGAAATTTTTCTTCTAAACTCTCTCCTTTATCTTTGAGGTACAGAGTTGAAATTTTTCTTTCTAAAGTACTTCCTTTTTAGCTATTCATATATTTAATTTTGAAATTCTACTACTAATCTTAAAAATCTTAATTTAAATTTTTTTATTTGAAAGAGAAAAAAAGAAAAGTGATGATACAAACTTTTCAGTAAGATACTAGGAGAGTAACAATGGTTAATCCACTGCATATTGTTATGAAAGTAGTTGCTCAGTTTATATGCTCTAGGCATGAAAAATGGATCAAACAAAATAAACAAAATAAGGATGTAACAAAATGGATCAAACCTTTCTTTTCAATGAACTGGTAGATATTAGTAGTATAACTATCTTAGTTATCTTGCTTGTATATATGCACTTTTCCTTTCTTCTTTTCTCCTTTCTCTTAACTCAATTTCTCTTTTCTTTTGAGTACTTTCTTCTCATTTTACACTATCTCTTGTACAGTTTGGATCTTGTTTACTCTTTCAGTTTCTTATGGTAGGGAGACAGTACGATGTTTACATATGCAAGTCTGACATTTCACTTATGAGTATGGTCTCAGATTGCATCCATTTACTTATAAAACTCTCAGGTTTATCCTTCTTTATGGCTGGTAGTACTCCACTGCATAAAAATAGCTCCTCTTCTTTATCCATTCCCCAGTTGATGGGCTTTTGGTTGATTGCAAGATTTAGCTATAACAAATTGTGTTGCCGTATACACATATGCACAAATACTGCTGTGGTATGATGTTTTTAATTCCTCTGGGAAGATATACAGAAGGAGAATAGCTAGGTCAAATGGGACCTCCAATCCTAGTTTTCTGAGGAATCTCTGTACTGATTTCCACAGTGGTTGCACTGGTCTACACTAATACCAAGAGTGGAAGAGGTTTCTGCCAGCATTTGTTATTGTTTGATTTCTTGATAATAGCCATTCTTTCTGGAGTAAGGGGGAATCTCAGTTTTGTTTTAATTTGCATGATGCAAATAACCAATGATGTTGAACATTTTGTCATACATTTATTTGCTGTTTGTATTTCTTCATCTGAGAACAGTGTATTTCTCTCAGATGTTCATTTTTTGACTGGGTCTTTTAAGTGACATTTGACTAAAATTTTTTTCCACTCTGTGAGTTGTCTTTTCACTCTGTTGGTGATTTCTTTTGATGTATAAAATCCTTAATAAGATGAGGTCACAGTTGTTGATTCTTTGAGTTATTTCCTGTGGATTTTGGGTTTTGTTTAAGAACTCTCTGCCTGTACCTGTGTCTTCAAGGTTTTTACTCACTTTGTCTTCCAGTGATTTAGTGTTTCTGTTTTAATACTTAGAATTTTTATCCATTTTGATTTTAGTTTAGTGAATGGTGAAAGGTGCATCTAGTTTTAGACTTTGGCATATAGACAGCCTGTTTTTCCTGTACTATTTACTAAATAGTCTCTATTTCTTCCAGTGGATATGTTCAGCCCCTTTGTCAAAGGCAAGGTGCCTATGTTTGTAATTGTGTGTGCATCTTGTAATGTATTCCACTGATCTTCAAGACATTTTATCCCTTCCTTCCTTCTTTCCTTCCTTCCTTCTTCTCTTTCTCTTTTTCTTTCTTTCCTTCTTTCTCTGTTTCTCTTTCTCTTTCTTTCTTCTTTCTTCTTTCTTTCTTTCTTTCTTTCTTTCTTTCTTTCTTTCTTTCTCTCTTTCTTTCTCTCTTTCTCTCTTTCTCTTTCTCTCTTTCTTTCTCTTTCTTTCTTTGCCAGTACCATGCTGCTTTTATCATAGTAACTTTGTAATATTTCAATTCAGGGATTGTAATGCCTCCTGCCTAGGATTGCCTTTGCTAGTCTAGGTCTCTTCTGTTTCCAAATGAATTTGGGAATGTATTCTGTAGTTCTATGAGGTATGCTAATGGAATTTTCATTGAAATTGCATTAAACCTGTACAACAATTTTAGGAGTATGCTGATTATCACAATGTTGGTTTTTCCTTTGCATAAACAAGGGCTTTCCTCTGACATCCTCTTCAATCTCCTTTTTCACCGTACCATAGTTTTCAATACACAGATCATTTACTTCCATTCTTAGGCTGATTTCAAAGTATTTCATTTTCTTGGTTGTTATTGTGAAAGGTGTGGTTTCCCTAATTTCTCTCTCAGTGAGTTTGTTCTCTGTATAGGAATGGTATTGATTTTTAAGTGTTGACTCTGTTCTAGTTATGTTACTGAATTTGGTTATTAAAACTAGAAGTCTTTTGGTGGAGTTTTTGGGCTTTTCTATGTAGAGAAATGTGTCATCTGAGAATAATGCTAATTTAATTTCTTCTTTTCTATTCTTATTCCTTTATTTGTCTTTCTTGTCTAATTGCACTGGCTAATGTTTCCAGAACTATGCTGAACAAGAGTGGTGATAGTGGACATCCTTGTCCTGTTCCTGATTTTAGGATGAAGGCTTTCAGTTTTTCCATCTAGCATGATGTTGGCTGTTGATTTCATAGATGGCTTTGATCAGATTGAGGAAAATACTATCTATTCTAATTTTACCTAAGATTTTATAACTAATGAGCATTGGGCTTTGTCAAAAGCTTTTTCTGCACACATCAAGATGATTATGTGATCTTTGTCTTTTCATGTGTTTATGAAGTTTTTGTGATTTCTTTTGTCATTAATTTCCATTTCCATTGCACTAATGTTAGATAATATGCACAGGATAATTTCAGTTCTTTTGTATTTACTTAAGCATGTTCTGTGGACTAGTATGTGATCTATTTTAGAGAACGTTCCATGTCTAGCTGAGAATAATGTGCATTCTGATGTTGTTGGGTGGAAAAGTGTGTAAACATATACTAAGTCCATTTATTCACATGTTTGGTTTAGTTTTGATATTTATTTGCTGAATTTTTGTGTAGTTGACCTATCTCTTTGAGATAATGGGGTGTTTATATCCCCCATTACAATTGTAATGTTGTTTATTTGATTTTTTCTGTCCCTTTATATTTGTCTTATATAGTTGGGTGCTCCCATATTTGGTGCATATATATTTATGATTGTTATCTTCTCCTCTTTAAGTTTTTCCCTAAGAAATATGTTGTGACTTTCTTTATCTCTTTTGATCATTCTTGGTTTGAAGTTCACATTGTCTGCAAACATTAGCTACCCTACTTTTTTGTGGGTTTCTTCTGCACGGAGTATTGCTTTCCATCCTTTGACTTGGTCTATAAATTTATTTTTGAGTTAGAAGTGTTTCTTGTATACAGTACATTGTTGGATCTTGTTTCTTGATCCAATTTGTGTATTAAGGCCAATTGCATCAATTATTATAATTCATATATATTGACTTATCTTTGTCATGTTATTTTTCTGATTGGTTCCCTGAAATTCCTCATCTGTTTAATTGCTTTGTCTGCCTAGTAGTTTCTTTCTCTTGCTGTTCCTGAAATCAGGTTCATTTTTATCTCTGTCTAGAATATCTCTTAGTTTTCTTTGTAGAGTTGTTTTGGTGGTCATGAATTTCTTCAGTTGTTCTTTGTCATGGAAGTATCTTATTGCTCCATTTAGTTTGAAAGATAGTTTTTCAAGATTCTTCAATCTGGGTTGGAAGTTGTTTTATTTCAATATTTGAAATACTTCAGTCTCTTCTTGACAAGAAGTTTTGTTTTGAGCAAACTGCTGTGATTTTGATGGACTTTCCTTTATAAGTGATCTGTTTCTTTTCTCTAACAGATTTTAGTATTCTATTATGTTGCTGAATTTCTGGAAGCTTGATTATCATATGTCTTGGTGTAGCTTTATTTTTGTCATGGCTATCTGAGGTTCTACATGATTCATTTATTTGTATGTCAAATTCTTTGCCCATGCTGGGGAAGTTTTTTTGCCATTATTTTTGTGAGCTATTCTTTTTAATGGCATTTGTGCTGTCTCCAGCTTTCTCATGGACCCCTATCAATCTTGTATTATTTTTATTTACTTCATCTAGTAGCTATTGCATTGATTTTTTTAATTATCTCTTGCTATTTTTAAGGTATCTGTCTTTTCATCTTTCTGTATTCAAGATCTGATATTTTATCATCTCCTTCATTCAATCTGTTGCAAATACTTTCAGTGCAGATTTTAATCTCTTGGATTTCTGTTTGGATCTGTTTCATGGATTCCATTTTTTTCCTATGTTGGAAATTTTTGTTTTGCCATCATTTTTCTATGCTTATCTATTCTTTTATCTGTATCTACTCTAGTATCTTTAATTTTATGCATCATTTCTTTTTGTACCTGAGATATTATCCTCTCTATAGCCTTTTCCACTTGTTTTTTTTTTTTCATTCTGTTGCTATCATTTCAGAAAGTTTCCGTGTTTGACTGCCAGTGCCGTTGTTCTCATTGTGTTTTAGGCTTGTCCTGGGTTTGGCTAGGGATCTGTGGTTACATTTTCCTTCTATGTCTTGTCATTTTCTAGATTTTTTTTTTAGTTTATTTTGTTTTCTATGCTGATACTTACCAATGTCTTATGGTACATAGCTGTATCACTAGTATTGAGGCTTCCCCAGGAGATGTCTTTTCTTCAAAGATGTCCTCTAGATATAGGTGGTTCTTTATAGGTATCCTAAGAACCTACCTTCCCAATGTGTAAAGGATGCAAAGTTACTATTTGATTCAGCACCCAGTCCTTTGGTACTGAAATGTTATGATGATTATGATCCCATACAATCACAGTGTTATCATACAGGGGGAAAAGCTGATTATAACAAGTGTGACATCCTGGCTAAAGTAGTACGGTTAGTAATAACAATAGTTTCAAGTATAGTTTAACTACTGACAAATTATGGTAACCATTAATCTGCTACCATTGACCACAGGAGCAAACTCTAAAGTTATGTAACAAAATCAAAGATAAGTATTTTTATGCAGTGATACTCCCCTTAATGGAGTGATTTTACGCTGTTGAGTGGAGAGTAAAGAGGTTAAGATGTGTAGGGGACAGGATAACATGATGGATGAGGTCAAATATCGAAGAATTAAGGTTGGAGGTCAAAGAATGATCACTTGATTTTGGGGAACTGAAGAACACAACAGTGACAGAATGAAATAGAATGTGAAGGAGTAATCAGAAAGGGAATAAATAACATTTCCTCACTTGAAAGTTTAAATTCAAGAGGTAATTGAGGAAAGAAAGAAAGGGGATCAGTAGAAGAAAACAAAAAAAGAAATATAAGAAACCTAAACAGTGAATAAAAGAACAAAGAGAAGACTAAAGAAGAAAACAAAAGGAGACCAGAAAAAGGAAAAACTAAAAACCTAAAAACAAAATAAACCTCAGAATACTAAACCAAACAAGACAAAATACAACCAGTCAATAAAAGGTTAGTCAATCTGACAAATAACAGAGAATAAAAGTGGTAAAATACTTGTGGTGTTTATAGGTTTATAGTGTCCGAGTCAGATTCCATAAATGTGCTGTGGACTCCAGCCAGATTTGCCGTGGGAATTGTGCTGGGTATGGAGCTGATCTGGGCCTCTGGATGTGGGAGCTGGAATTGGCTTTTGTTGGTGGGGTTTCCCCAAACCCACTGCCTGCTCCTTGCTGCTGCTTCAGGCAGTTTCACATTACTGGTCTTGCTGATTACTCCACCAGCCAAAGGAATGTGTGGTGTGTGTCTGTGTGCCCACGCCAACTGGCCTGGTTGTCTTGGTTTGTTCAGTGGGTCCATCCACCAAAAGCACATGTGCACCTGTGTGCCTGAGGCCATGTGGCCTGGGCGTCTTAGTGCTCTGCTGGGTTCATCAGGCAAAGGTGCACGTGCCAGTAAACTTTAAAGTTAGCTACTAACAATGTTTTTAAACACATCTGTAAAAGTGTTTTTAAGTCATGAACATTTAAACTCACATGTAATTTAGTTGCATAGTTATAAAAGTGTGTGATAGGCAGGCATTTGGTGGACTCTTGTGTGGCCTCTGTGAATATGCTATGTTACATAGTAAAGGTTTTGTAGATTTGATTAATGTTACTAAGCAGCTGGCTTTAAAACAGGGAGATCAGACTGGCTTGAATTGGCCGAATCTAATCACATGCACTTTTCTCCACATTTATTTTTATTAATGGGCATTTGCATTACATAATGATTATATTCCTGTGTGGTGTTGTTATAGGTACAAAACACATCTCAGTTCTTTTTTCATCCTTATTCCCTTCCCTTCCTCTCCACTCTGTCTCCATTTGAAAAATATCTACCTTCCAACTTCTTATTATCTTTTATTTTGTTCCTTACTTATATTTGGGATTTCTTTTATAAGAGAAACCACATGATAATCAAGCTAGTGGGTCTGAATTTTTTTTCATTTAACATTATGGTCTCAAGGTGCATGCATTTTCCTAGAAATGACTCAAGTTTATCCTTTTTATGGTAGAGTAGCACTCCACTGTGTGAAAATACATTTTCTTTGTCTGTTCATCTGTTAGTAGACATTTAGGCCTCATCCAATACTTATCTATTGTGAGTTCTACTGCTACCAACATAGGTAATATGATGTCTTTAACTCTTTGGAGAAGTTACTTCTCTTTGATTTTATGAACCAATATAATTTGTTTGTTGTGAATGCATGCTGATTTACTTCTTCAATAAACTCATCATACATTTTTACCATATTTTTATGTGCACTTTTTCTGCAGAGTTAATGCCATCTTCATTGTTACTATCGTGACTTCCTTAATTCAGAACTATTTTTCCTATTTAATTATTAATCAGTGAATAAAAACAACAGGCTCATTTTTAATGTTAAAATCTTCTAAATATACTCTAAAGGTATGTTTTTTCGCATGTGTTAGTCAAACATCATTTATTTCTCAATATAGCAAATCCTTCAAAGTCACCACTTCGTTCATCATTATCAGTAAATATAGTCACAAAGCCATAGGTTGTGCCAGGCAGGCATACTTGTGTCTTTAGTGCTGGGCTTCAAGCATTGCAAAGGCAGATACAGCATCCTTTATGCTAAACTGCTTTTCAAAACCTCACACATTCACACCTTTTTCACTGCTGTCAGCCTGCTTGCTGTTCAGGAAAGCTGTTTTATATTTGCTCTTCATTGATCAAAGGGTATGTTAGTCACATGGCTGAATCAACAAAGTCATATTTGGGGGAAAGTATATGACATAAACTATTTTATGAGAATTTGAGCTGGAAGATGGGCAGAATAATTGTCATTATCTGGTTGCAGCTTCTTTAAAGTGAGCACAAGCCACTGTGCAAAATATTTGTGAAACCAATCAGAAATGATTTCAGGTAATCAACATGTCTCTGAAACTCATTAGTTCAGTGATATACAGCATTTCAACAACTTGTTCTTTCCTATCATTATATGTTATTGTACTTTATGGATGGACACATTGGTTGTGAATGGCACTGCTAAAAGAGTCCTATACATATCTTGTTGTTCAAATATATATTCATGTTGGGTCTATAACCAAGAGTGGAATCACTAAGTGATGTTAGTGCATTACATTCAGCTGTTTTGGAAGCCACTAAGGAGAGTATCGTAACAGTTGTATTAAGCTGCACTACATGAGAATTTTACTTGTTCTATATCCTTTCAAAAATGCTGGTTATTTATTTATTTATCTGCTTAGATAAAAGGCCAGAGACATCTAGTTGTGTTTTCAGTGTACCCTTTCCAAAGACTAGTGATAATTTCATTTTACTACAGCACATTTAAGTATCTTATTCTCTACTGCACGTCTTCAAATATTTTGCTCATCTTCAACTAGGTTGCATTCATTTTTAACATTGATGGCAGGGCTTCCTTATATATTTTGAAAATGGTCTGTTGTCAAATTCTGTCTGGAAGAGAAAAAAATAAAACAGTGAAAGAAGCTGTGAGTCAAATGGAGAAGCATTTACACTTAGTCATCCAGATCAGTACAGACCTTAAAGCCAAAATGTATGAGCAGCATTTCCGGTAGTTGCTGATTACCTATATTTTCTTGTTAATTCTGTCTCCAGCAGTCCCTGAGGGCTGGAACACCAGTAATGTGTAGGTGAGGAACTGAGGTAAAATCCTGTATTCTGAAGTATGAGTTAGTACAGTATCTACTTTAAAATGTTACTCACACTGCCCAATTATTTTCTATTTTCAAACATACTCCCAAATGCTTCATAGAGTAAAAGGTTGAATATATACGTTACATTTAGGAGAGTCCTGAAAATTCATGCCCTTAATAAATGAGAATTTAATTGGCGTAAGCTTTAAACCTGATAAAGGTTCTAAAAGTAGAAGCTAATTGAATTTACATTTACTTCTCTTTCTGAGTCAACAGCATGATTATAGAAACATTTAAAAATAGCTATGTTATGCTCAAATATTTCATTGGAGCATAACAGTAATGATCTTATAAGTAGGCTAATTGTAGATTCAATTGCAAATCTCCTTTGAAGATACTTCTGTCAATGCTTATCTGTAGATGGATTTAGTAAAAGAGATTTAAGTTCAAAGATCACTCTATTTTTTGTGAGACTTTTTTCATTTTCAGAAATTCACAGGAGTTAGAAATAAAAATGTCTATAAAAACAGAGACTATGCTGGGGATTTAGCTCAGTGGCTTAAGTGCCTGCCTAGCAAGTGCAAGGTCATGAGTTCGATCCCTGGTACAAAAAAAAAAAAAAAAAAAAAAAAAAAACAGAGACTATGTGAAATGGCAAAAGGAATTTTTCTGTCTTTGCATTACCTGGGAAATTATTTTAGGGTTCCTATAAGTTTTGCATTAGGAAAATCAAGTAACAGTTTTCTATCTATATACTCCCAAGCAAATATGTAATTGTGACTTCAGTAAATTCTCTCCATACCAAAGATATATATAGCCTTATGGTGTTCAAAGACCCAAGGCATTCATCCACAGCATTTCTATTGGCTCATGGTTCCTTGAATTAAAGAATCCTCTTATAGAGTTTCCCTATTACAAAGCCTGATAAAAATGTTACATTTTCCTGTGTTTTGAATGATTTTAAGTGGAACTTTAAAGTGTGTACTAGTTAAGCATGTGTTTTGGGGAGTCAACATTGTGACCGTGAGATCAACGTGGTGAAACACTTCAACAGCGTGTTCTTTCTCACTAAATAAAACTGCATTTTAGGGATGGGTGGATGTCTTTTAAATGATGCTGTGAATCAAACTCAGGGTTTCTTGCATGCCTGGTAAGCACTCTATCACTGAGCCTTAAAAATTTTTTGTAGAAGTCTGATTCAAATATACATATTACTAAAATTAGGTAAAAATCTAAGATTGGAATTACTATGTGATCATCCATTTCACTTGATCATATTGCCAGATGATAGTTTTTAAGTTGTGAAGGTGTAGATATTGGCATTTGCAAAAGGTAGTAAAGAGAACTGTAGATTTAAAGTATGGACGAGACAGCACTGTGACCTCTCTAAAACCCTGCTCAGTTATTACTGGAAAAATCATATCAGTTTTATAACTAAAAATTCTAAATCTGATGAACTCCTTTAAGTCATATTCTCCTGTATAGACAGCTTTGTTAAAACTATATGCAGTTACACAGCGTTTCTTGAGATCCGTGCCATGTTGGAACTTAAGGCACTGGGAAAATGAGCATGCAGCCTGCTGCCCTGGTAAGTGGCTCTGATCTGGCAAGCCGCGCAGCCACCTCGGGGAGGAAAAGAGAGTGCTCTAAAGGATATAACTGCATGTATGGTTAAGTGTATAGGATTGATAAATGTATTACTAAGTTTTTGTTGGATCATTGAACAGAACTGTTTGCAGTCTGTTTGAATGTCTACTTTCTATGCTTTAATTTTGTAACATGAACAACTGTTTCTAAGAGGAAAATATGTAATTTATGAACTAGTGATTTCTTACTGTTTTTTTTTTTTGGAAATTCTGTATTATTTCTACCCTTTTTTCTATTTTGCTTACTTTTCTCTTTAAATAAAATTTAAAAAAAACTATATGCAGTTACAAATATGTCAAGTTTCAGAGATATGCCAGTAAGATATTTCCCTTATTGTTTTGGGAACAATGAACCAAGTGCCTACCTGAACAAGAAAAAAACGTATTTAAAATTTTCTTTGCCAGAAATTACTATAGAAGCATCAAACCTTGTATCAAAAATATATTCTTATGTTTTAACTCACTAAATTTTTTGGAATTTTAAAGTTACATAATGATTTATTTGGTTTTTTAAATCTTCTTGATAATAAACTCTATATTCAGGAACCTTAAGATAGGGCAGACATTGTTGCTTTCTGTATATTCAATGCTTTTAGTGATCAAAAATATCTAATAAAATTCAAATGGGTGAATAAATTATATAATTTAATTTTCTGTGATGCTTTTAAATCTCGGTTATTTATACACGTTATATTTACAAATTTCTGTCACTCTGTCTCTGAATCTATCTGAAATATCTATGTTTATATAAAACACAGGACTCTGAAACCTAGGCAGACAAATTCCTGGTAAAAGTTAAAAATGAATAAAATATAAGAATTAAGCTTCAGTTTTACTATCTCTTTTTACAAAAGGCAAAATTATTTAGTCAAATATATTTTTGTTTTGCTCTATATCATTTGAAATAATTGAAATGTTTGATAAATATTGTCCATATTTGAAAAGATTCCACATTAATGTATACACTCAAGGTAATTAGATCCCAGGTAATACTGCATACAGATAAGGTCACATGATGAATTTAGTTTCTTGAATTAAACTCCTCCATGATTCTGTATTTTTTTAAAAATTTTATTTAAAGAGAAAAAAAAAACAGAATAAAGGGTAGCAACAATATGTAATTCCAAGGAAAAAAGGAAAAGAACAACAACAACAACAAAAATCTAAGAAATTATTACTTGACAAATTACATACTGACTTCTTGTAAACAGTTGTTCAAATTACAAAGTTAAAACATGTAAAGTAGACATTTAAACAGTGAGACTGTTAACAGTTCTGCTTCATGATCTGACAAAAACAGCAATATGGTCATCCATCTTACCCATTCAAATATACATGCAATTATATCAAAAGGGTAAAATTAAACACAACAAAACAGAACAAAGCGGATCACAAGAAGGCAACGTAAGAGACATAAATTTCAAAGCTAGACAATCGGAGATACTCACTCTCTATCTTATTGACTCTTGTTTTCTTCCAAATAGTTGTCCATATTGTGATTCTGTATTCTTGACTAGTGTTTTTCTGCTTCAAAAATTTTTTCATCTCTAGCTAGAACTTATGAATGTGACCTAACTGGACAGTTTCTTTATGAATGCTATAAAGTTAAGATACTAACACAATGGACTATGGTGGGTATTCAGCTCTGGTCTTTATGTCTCTTGTGTCCTCCTGTTACCAGTGAATATGCCCTTCTCACAGAAATGGCAGTAATGCAAGAAGTGGGAGTCATACTGAGAAATGGATTTTCAAGCCTGTGTGCATGCATGTGTGTGTGTGTGTGTGTGATATCTGATAACATCTTATTGGTCCAAATTAGTTACAGGGACAAGTCAAAGCATGGGGAAATAAGCCTGTACCAAGCCAGGGATCGACAATGAAAGGATTTTTGAATTTCAATAAAGAATTAGAAATTACAATCATAATTGAAATCTACTGGAGTGACTGTCATGACATTCTATCTATACTCTACAGGGCAAGACAAACACCAAAATACAAAAACACAAATAAGCGCAAACAAAATTATCAATTAAGGTTTAGTGTACAGCACATAGGTCAGGAAGTGACTGAAGAGCACACTGCAGTCTGTTTCTACCTGTATAATTGCAGGAAATGTGTGCAAATAATCAGCCCATTATCTCACACATATCAAAACTTGTTCCTGAGACAGAAAGTCACCTAGTTATATAACACGTTTTCAACTTGCTGTCATCTTGAAGTCAACAAGAAAAAGAAGATTTCCTTTAAATGTGGTACCTTAGGCTAAAGAGTTATTAATCACCTGCATCTTTCTGATTTCAGGGCTTCTGTGTGGCCTGTTATGCTGGTGTTAGGCATAGAAATAATTAAACATTCATGGTATAAAATATGGGAAAATGTGATTAAATGTAACTCAGCATGCAAAGATCTACAGTGGCTAAAGTTTCCAAATGAATACTTTCCAACAGTAAAGTGTATTTAAAAGAACTAGATAAATAATAGGTAAGACTATTTTCTCAAAAGAAAGGTCTATGATCTCCTATCATTATTTTTCTAGTGGGGACAAACAGTAGCAGAGTCAGAGAGTCAGATATGCTGTAAGTTTGTGTCATGCTTCTATCACTTAATCAAGTATTTATTGCAAAGTTTTTCAAATTTTCTGATAACATCCCTATATATGTAAAATAGGGCTAATTACATCTCTCAAAGTTGTTACCAAAAAGACCTGAAATAATACTTGTGAAATGACTGTAAACTTATTTTTAGCCAGGCTATTGGTTATTTCAAATTAGCAATCTGTCGTGTCATTCAAAATCTGGCAATTAACAAAGTAATATGAAATAAAGACAATATGAACCTACTTACTCAATACCTTATAGGGTATATTAAGGATTTCTGAACTTCAAGAAGAGCTTTTGTCTTAGTCTCATCTTTCTATCTTGGCCACTGAGAGCATTGCCAATGCCAGAGTGTGGCTCAATTTTCTTGGTTTACACTCAGAAACACTATGGGAGGTGCCTTGGCATTGGTGGTGTCAAGTCTCCTCACTTTCCATTGTATTCATTTATTCAAAGATCTTCAACATTTGTATTTTCTAGAAATTTTGATGATCTCAATTCTAAAAAAAAAAAAAGGCCAATTGAAGAAGATAATAACTCAGACAACTAGAATTCTCATGTGCTGCTGTCCCAAATGTGGCTTAATTTGTTCTTGTTTTCATTTCTTATCATATTTGCTCCGTGACTGACAGCAAGTAACACATGTGAATTTCACTCTCAATTTGAAGCAAGGCCCTCAATGTATACCTTCTTTAAAGTAAAGGGGAAGCGACTCTTTGCATGTCTGAATACTGTTATTGTAATTGTTGCAAAGGGGAGAGGCTTTAAGGTTAAGACTTTATTTGTAAAACAATCAAGAACCAGATCCTTGGTATAAAACTGTAAAATGAGTAGTGGTGTTTCACACTTGTCATAAACTAACACCTATCATTGGCATGAACATAGTTACTCGAGAGTATCACATCTTAACTAGACTCAAAGTGTGAAGCAAGACTGTTACTCCCTTCTTGGACGAATATTTGTTTCACTCATGATGAGGATGAAACCTGATGATACATCACCAAAACATGGCAGATTTTCTTTTTAAGCAAGCAAAGCAAAAAGCAGCAGGAAGTAAATTCAAAGCTGCAGAATAAAATCATGTAAGAATCTTGTTTGATGCTACTGAAAAGTAATTGGATTTATGAATTCCAGCCAAACAGCTCAATGAAAAGAAAATGATATGCTGATGTGTTGACATTTGAGCTTGCCTTACAGAAAGGAGGAAAAAAGAAAGCCTAAATTTGAAGTATGGAAATCTTTTTCCCTTTTGTATGACTTCTTGCATAGGAATTTCCATTTCATACATATTAATTGGAAAAGGGTTAATATACATTCTAAAATATTTAACAAAATCTTAAAAGGGATATTTGAATATATCAGAGGAGAGAATGGCAAGAGGAAAGTATTAATTTCGTAGGGTTATTAATTCTTTAGTATGTTTTATAAAGAAATGGTTAAATTCAAATTAAAATAAAGATCTCAGTTAACTAGATGCTTGTTATTGTCATGAAGACTACGATTTAAGTCAATGTGAGCTCTTCTTACAAATAAATAGCTTTCATGTGGAAGGTAATAAAATATGTTAGGAATACAGCTGGGTCACATCTGTGTTACACAACCAAAATTTCAACAGTTAAAAACTATTCATTTATACATAATGCATGCTTTTGATTCACATTTGCATCACCAAGGGCTAGTTTTTTTCCATTTTGCATCATTCTACAAAATGTATGCAATTCTGTATGCATTGAGACGTGGCAATTTGGATAGGGTTTCATTTCAATGCATTATGATTAAACTATCTGGCAGTTACTCTACAACAATTTCCTTTAATATTTTTTAATCAGTAAAGTGGTAAACCATGTGGGCTATAAAGTATCAGGTAAATATATGTAGAATCATAAACTCCTGGTCATGGGGAATATCACCACGTTCTAGCAACACACTCCCAATTTCAGTTCACTATACACTAAAACTAGGATGTGGATCCATAACCAAATACATCAGATGCACCTGAGTCTGTTACATACTGAAGTCCTTCATTTACAATAATTCTACACAAAAATTCTTTACAGATGAATTATAAGCTTAAAATGAACATCAAATTGGTCTAAAGAACAGAAAGACTATAGGACTGACTGAAAACTAACAAGAATGTAGAAATAGGATAATTTCTCACACTTCAGCTTTGTAAATAGGATTTATGGTTTAACTAAGCATATAAGGGACTCAGTATCATCTAACATATTTTACTACTTGCAATATATTGGTAGTAATAGAAACAAGTGGTGTAGTCTTGGTAGGGTATGGATTTTGAAACATGGATTGGTGGGATATAATGCCAAAGTGATCAGAATAAATAAAATATTATATTTCCTGTTGACTATATTAGATTGTGTACTATCGATATTGGTTATCAGTGTAAACAGTGAGAAATAAAGGGTCTTGGGGAAATGGTAATTTGTCCAGCTTTCTGTTTTAGGAAGGCCGCTCTGTCTACAAGAAAGGAAACTTGATTGTGAAGGCAGGTGAGGTGGGGAGTCAGATCAGAAGAAAGCAAGAACTTCTGGGTGTATGGTGGAAGAAGCCTGGGAAAGACACAAGAAAGGACTGGATGAGCTGTCTTTTTCTATTAATTATATTCAAACTTTCCTTCTTGTTCTCTGATAACTGGTATAATTCCTTAGGAGTTCTTAACTTTAGTATTACTCAAATTAGGGGAAAAGGTCATAAAACCCTTTAAAGCTACTTATTAAAAGTTTTATTTCATTTGAACAAAAATTATCTTTCGAATTCCTGCTATGTGCCCAGTAAAAGCCTGCTTCCTAAGAACTTAACAAGTAAAATTAATATGTTCCCTTTGTCTCTGCTCCATTAAATGTATAATCTAAGAAATTATGAATAAATAAGGAGATATCTAGAAAGAAGAACTCATGGAGGTAGAATGTAACACAACAGATGTGGTTATATGTAAGGAAACAATTTGTATGAGCCTGTGAGGAAGGCGGATAAGGGTGAGGCATAAACAGCACATCCAAAGAAGCAGTGAAGAATTCTGGAGGGCGTAAAATCTGAATGAAGGAGGCTTAGGGGTTAGGTGAGGACAAGGGAAGAAGTCAGTAAAATTCAGGCAGAGAAAAGAGCAAGTGCACAAGGAGAGGCAGGCTGAGCAAGGAAATGTAAATTACCCAGGCTGGTGAAGCAGAGAGAGGATCAGGAGGGAGGATTCAGAGTGTATAGTGTGTGTGTCATTATCCCACAAAGAACACAAATTCCTTTGGGGAGAAATTCTTTAATTGTTGTAATTTGTCCTGTCTTAGCCTCTTTAATATTCAATGTACGTCTCCATTAGGGAATATAGCCCAAGTATTCTTAGTGGCCAAAATGTACTTTCATTTGGTACGTAGTTTCCGTTCATGGCAGAGAGGCTGGGAGCCCTCAGCAGTATTTCCTGGCAGGAAACTAGAGTGCTCTGGGCATTTACATATTTCTAATCTGTAGACTTTTTGGGTTGGGCAAGCACTTGGCTTTTCCCTCTGGGAACCTAGCTTCATGGCTTCCATAAACAGCATTAAATAGAACATTGAGGTCATTGCTGTTGCTTAGATGGGTTTCCTCGTAGTTTCAATCCAATGTCTTGATTTTATTTAACTAATGTGGTATCTTTCCCAAAATAGAAGTCTTCCCTAGAGATCTCACACTTGCTGTTCTTCTTTCTCTTTTCCTTAGCAGGGCTGCCCTGCCTGCTATTTATCAGAAAGTCTGAAAAGGAGGTTTAATTTCCAAGCTATTCAAGGAGGCTCTAGGGGGGTGTCATTCACTGCATCGCTGACTTCTGGACCAGCACAAATTGAATTCCATGCATGCGTGCTTATCTGTCTTTGACAGCACCTTGGAGTCTTGCCTTCCCTGTGCGGTGCGCTGTGGATGCAAAGGCTGCCGCCACTGCCACTACCCACCCCCTACATTTAGTGCCTGTTAGTCCCTTTCCTATTCTGTCATAGCTGTTCCTTTATCTAGGGCTCTCTGTAGTGTCTGCTCCCTACCCTCATGATTGCAGCCTTCCTTCTCCTAAAATGCTAAACCTCCTAAAATGTTTATGGGACAGTCTCCAGATAAGCACTGCTGGTTTGTCCTGAATAATAACACACTTTGAGTATAGCTAGTGTCCAAAATTCTCAGTGGGTTTGCTATACCCAATCAAAACCTGCAAAGTTTAAAATTAAACTAGAAAGAAATGGTTTGGCAGCAGAATATCCAATTCTAGGAAAATAAAGCAAATTCCTCTTCTTAAGAGAGTTGAAAATGAAATGATTTTTCAAAAAGCACAAACTTCACACTTTTATAGGGGTATCTTGGAAATCCAGGTTAGTTGTGGCTTAAAAAATAAGACGGCTCTTTGACAACTGAAAGTGAGAACCACCATAGGGGCGATTCGCAAAGCCAGAAGGTTTTGGCAGGTGGCTGTCTTGAGGTCCAAAGTGTGAGGCTGCAGAGAGCTGCCAGGGCTTCCTCTGTGGTCATTATTGCTGATAAGACGACTTGCTCGTCTGTCTGTTGCTTTCCTTTCCCACATTTTCCTGGCTCCCTGTTGGGTAGCCACTGAGGATACAGAAACTGAGAAGAAAGAGTGAACACTAAAAATACGTTCACAGAGCAATTTCTCTGTAAAGGAAACAGTCGCCTTATCAGTACATTGACTAGATAGAAGATAAATGCCAAGATACACATAAAAATTAAACAGATAAAAAGTGGACAGAGCAGAGCAGGTAAGAGTCAAGTAAGATGCCAAATAGCCTCTCAGAAAGTATATGTAGAGGAAGTAGGCATCCTAGGAGAGAAGGTATCTTAACTTTTGAACTGGTGATTCTCCACAGCTCTCACCCCTCACTAGATTTTTATAAAGAACAATGTATTCACCGTTCATATAAAAGTGGCTGCTTGGTCTGTTTTCACTCACATTCATTAAACTATGAGCCACAGTAGTTCTTGCCAAAGAGTTTTATTAGGAGTCTATGAAAGAACTCAAGAGGGCCGTTTGACTTCTACATGACGGTGCCTTTGAGTCTTCAGATTTTTCCTTTGGTGGTAAATTTTGCTCCTGCTGACAGCAAGAATAATTGCTGCACACAAAGTTTAACTCTATTTTCTTGTTGGATTTTTACAGTGTAAGCAATCTTAGACAACAAAGTTTTTCAGGCCAAATCCTGTTTGTGAGCTGAGAAAATCAACTTGTATTCTGATGCTCAACGCTATAGCAATAGAAGCTTATTGTGTTATGATGGCAAAGATGCTTACTCGGACTTGCTCTTGGTATTTCAAGTGATGGGAGTAAATATAATTTAAGTTATTTAAAAGTATGTGTGATAATGGTTTTTTAAAATAAATACAACTGCATGAGGTGAAGTTTTTTATATTTTAAAGTATTATCAGTTATTTATTTGTTCTTTATTGTCTTCCACTACCTACTATTATATATAAACTAGTGTTTTTTCCCTTCATTTCCCTTCATAACATTAATGCTGTTACTCATCTACATTATCATTTTGCATAATAATGTAGATGAGTAACAGCATTAATCTATTTCATTATCTAATTTCACTGACATAGCTTGTTTTACCTGTTTAGGATACATGAAAAAGGTTTTTACTGTTTTAATCTTTGAAATAAATGCAGTAGGATTCCAAGTTCCCAGAAAACCTGTTCTCCTGGGGTTCCTTCCAAACCAACTCCCAAGCACAGGAGAAACACAAACACACTGATTGTCCACAGCTCTTCTTTTTTCCTATCCTTTGTCCTTTTGGGAGAGTTGTTGCTTCTCAGGTTCTCCACATGCTGACCACAGAAAGAAGCTTCTAGTCACTTCCTGAGTGACTTCACTACTTTCACTGATTTTCATTTCTCCTTTGTTACCAAGTAAAAGTAATTTTTAAAATTAGTTTGAAAATATTCATGCAGAAGCCTCAGAACATAAAAGAGCAACTGTCTAATGCAACTATTTGCAAGAGCCAGGAAGCTACACTATTCCTTCATAGTTAAAAAGAAACTCTGTGTTTCATTGCATATTTTGCTTTGGGCACAGCCCAGGAAAATCTCTGAGGGTCAGGATGGAACCTTACTCTGAAATTTGACTGTATCCTTTCTTTGCTCACAGTCCGCCCCAGGAGCAACTAATCCTAGAACAGACGAGAGAACGCACACACCTACCATTCTGTCTGATCCAACAAAGCATCAAAAGTAGAGGATGTACTTCCTACATCTGGATTATTCCTTCTTAACCATGATTAATTTTTCAACAATTGACAATTTGTTTTGAAAATAAATATTATCATTCATTTCAGTACACTTATGTTTTGAATGAATATAGTATTGAGATTTACATTGACTTCAATACTACCAAAACTATAAGATTTCAAAATCAGATTATCATGGTAAATAAAAGCATTTTGAGTTCTCACTGTTGGCTTTAACTTCATGACAACATTTAGAATGTTTAAAATACTTTAGGTTTTATTCTGATAACCTAAATGACACATGGAGCATGATCAAAGTATTTTAAATAATAGTTTAGTAAAATAAAAAAAGCTGAATTTATAAATACAAAGAGTTCCAATATTAAGGTGTGTGTAGAATCAATTTCTAAACATTGGTGATTGTGGCAGTGGACAGCTATGTTCACTGAATCATTTTTAAAGTATCTATGGGAGACATTTTCTGAGGACTGATTACAGAAAAAGCCCTAATTCTCATCCCTGAGTCTACACCTTTTTCAGTGTAACTTTGGGATTCTTCGTGTTATTTGATTTTGTATTACAGTCACCAAATACTTAAGATAACCAAAGCTGTAAGGGTTTATTTTGGCTGTGGTTTCAGAGGTTTCCATTCCTCATCAGCTGACTCTGTTGCTTTAGGCTTGTGGTACAATTGAAATATCATGGTGGAAGATGTAGAGGAGGAAGACTACTCACTTAATGGTGTCCAGGGAGCATAGAAAAAGAGGCAAAAGGGGAAAGAGGCCAGGGACAGAATTAGATCCTTCAAAGGCATGCTCTTATTACCTGCTTACTCCAGTCCCCTGCCACCTGTGACTGTTCCACCATCTCCCAACAGTGCCATTAGATGGCGACCACGCCTTTATTTAGCCCCTGACCTTTGAAGGATAGTTAGGGCACAAATTATTAGTTATAGCATAATTGTCTGTTCCTTGAATCTTCTTGTTGTATGACTTCCTTTTGCTGATGGCAGAATTTATGATGTCCCTATTCTGAGTCTAGGTCTCAAATGAGCTTTGTAGTTTGACATTTTTTTATAAAAGAATAATCTCTGAATGACATTACTAATGTGCCACTATCCCCACCATTGCCCTAGCTACCAGTCAGCCATTCAAAGTGCATGAGCATGTGATTTTTCTTAACTGATCATTCACCAGACAATCTGGCCACAGGTGACCACAGACTCCTGATAGATCCTAGCTGAGATCACCAAAGCCTGACCCAGTTTAGCTCAGCTATGAAACTGATGCTTACACAAATGGGCAACAACAAATAATTGTTCTAGTCACTATTCTTTGGGCTGCTTATTACACAGCACTAGATACCTGATATGGAAATTGATTGCTGAGATGAGATTGGCATGGAAATAAAATTCAGGCTTGGGAGCTAGTAAAGGTTGGAAAAAAGGAGAGACACTTTTTAGTAAAGAAGAGAAGATGATGAAGAAATTGCTCCTAGAAATTGACAAAATGATCACCAATACACAACAGTCACAAAGTTATTGGCAAAATAATTGCATATGTTAACTGGGAAAATGGAAAGCATTTCATATACTCTAGTTAGAAATATCTCAAGGAAGAGTGTTGAAAGTACCAGACTGTTGATCTTGCTTCATATGATTGGCATAGGAAGAAATAATAGTAAAAAAAGTGATAAATTTGCAAAAAAAAAATTAGAGAAGATCAAGTAAAAACAGATTTTGTTTGTTTGGCAAATAAAATATTCATATCTTATCTTTTTAGTAGGTAAAAGATTTAAATGTAAATTCTGAGCACTTAAGACAAAGACTGAATCAAGAATGTGATTATAAATAGGTTGCTCAGACTTCTTAAAGGGTTAAGTTGCCACCTATAGAGAATCTCAGCTAGAGAGAAGCAAGGCTTCAGAGAATCTTGAAGGTGAGATCTTACTTCAGTAGCTCAATTTTAGGGTAGCTAAAAAATATGTTAAAATTCATTGTGTTATGGCTTTTCTATACTGGTGTAATCACAAATCAGATATATTTGAGGTCTATAAAGATTTTAAGGAGGCTGAATTTTCAAAAGAACCAGCATTCTAGACTAAAAAGTGTTGAGGTGGTCTAGCTGCAAAAAAGGGTGCATCTTCAAGTTTTCATAGGCAGTGAGAAGGCAAAGAAATTTACCTAACTTCCCGTAAGTGTTCTTTGCTTAGAATCATCAATAAATGTCATAGAAATGTATATTACAAAAGGAGAAGCTCCAATATTGGAATTGAAAGAGTAGAAGTCACTAGTCTGAGCATCAATTTCTATGGAAAAAAGTTGGTACTATATGAGAATCAATTATGACTCCAGGATAGAACATGGTACCATGTGTCCAGCCAGAGTTTAAAATTTTTGCAGACTGGTGGCAGCTGGGTGTATTTCATTTTTACTCTTTCAAGTGAGAGCATTTATGGTGGTCATCCATTCTATAGGTGCAGTGATTGACAGGTAATCTGCACTTTCATCTCAAAAGTCTTTGGATATAGAGGGATTGTATTTATAGGACCACATCCAGATATGGTATAGATTTTGGGTTCTTGGAGTGAGCGACAACTCCAGTAACTCCCTTTTAATCCAAAACAATTACTGTGACTTTGATTATTTGGAGACTCATTTCCTTATACTGGTATGTAAAAAGCTGGCCAGGATATTTCTTTCTCTCTTCAATTGGCTCTAAGCACTGCAAACAAGGCTAGCTGAGGTGCTGACCTGCAATCTCTGTAGCCACAGACAGTCTTGTTTCCTCACATAGTGTTTTCCGTACAGTACAAATAAGTACAGCATATGAGCACAGGAGATGTTAGAGCAAATTGAGACTATGACCCCCTGGGGCACAAGAGTTTGCATATGAAAACTGAAGAGACAGCCCCCCCCAAAAGAATTCCATTGCTACCTAAATTGGATTATGTAAATTGATTCTTTTACATATCTTTGTCTTTGCAATATACAGAGATGCTAATCTTGCACCTGGCCAGCCAGCTCAAATTACTCACATAATTCCCGCCACCCTCACTATTGACTCATCCCTGAGCCACCCCCTTCTTCACAAGATGATAAATTCTGGGAGAGGCCTAAGATCAAGTCCTTTGTCCACATGTCCTCACAGGACTGGATTTAGGACCCCTTGGCTGCCCTTAACTTAGAATACGTCTTGGTGTTTTACTCTCACTGGGTTGCTTTGGTGGTGGTAGATGGAATTAACTTGCTGGGATTCCAATGACGACGTCTCAATGGGATTGCAAATATAACTTTTTGGATTGTGAGGAAAACTGGAAAGAGGATTACAATATTTAGATGACTGAACTCGATATTTGGGTTTACAATACTTGGCTTTAGAAACTATTGGTTTTGGAATGGAATACATGTATTTTTCATTTGGGGATTATATAGGCCAACACCAGAGGGAGGACTATGGTTAATTGTTTACAAGAATGGCCCAAATTTCTACACCACATAACATCTCCACTAAAACATGTTATGATTTTAGCTATTATGAGATAAGATCACAGGTGACAAATTTTGCTGGCCTAAACAAAGGACGATTCTGAGCAAAGGCCTCAAAATATGCCTTCCATATTTTTCTTTTTCCTTGGTGACTCTACCATATGACCAAATTTGGGTTAGCCCACTAGATACCAAAGAATGTTGTTTAGTCACTTCGTTATACCAGGTGATATCATTAACCACCAACTCGTGAATTCCTGCTAGTGAACTGACTACCCTACCCTAGGGCAGTCACTTGCAGACTGCCTGCAAATTAACGGTAGATACATGGACAAAGCAAGGTTAAGTATGTTGAACTTGGTCCATGTCAGAAGGAATGATCAAGTGATCTCCATTAACATTAGCAATAACATAAAAAACTTTAAAACACTAAATTTGTGGAAGTTTCTGTTTATTTCTCTTTGATGTTTAGCAATGTATGTTACACATCCTAATCCCCCAGAGGAAGGCCGGCCTTCCATGGTGAGGAATCCATTCCTTTCATTAGTCCTTAAACTTTTATTTAAATAAAGGAAATATGTGACTGAGTTAAGAATTAGTTGATTATGCATTTTACTGATTTGAGAAGAGAAAGGATGACTGAAGACTTGAGAGCAAATTAGAGATTTTGGGAAAATCTGTCTGACAATAAAATGCCATTTTCTTATGAGAAGTACTGTAGATTGAAGGCCTGAAACCTCTATGCTAGAATTTAAATGAAGACAAAGACTGAAAAGATATAAGCATTAGAAGTTGATGGATTTTTCTTTGCAAAGAAATGTATAAAGCATAGTTCTTCATGGAAATCTTACATAGCATACATGTTCCATTGAGAAATAGCAGCAGTGTGTGGAGAGTGATAGGTGTGGCTAATGTTCTGGAAGTAAAGTTCTGGAAATTAAGTCTTCCAAAGAACATTACATCTTCCTATTTCAAACGCTTGGTGTAGACTGGGCTAGAGGACAAAAACGTAAGCAGACAGTCAGTGTACAAACAATCTCTCTCCTACTCTGGTACAGTTGGCTTCATATCTCCTGAACATATGTGTACTTCTATATAGTGCAATCAAAGTGTGAGATGGTTATATAAATATGTATAATTTCTAGGATGGCATTTATATTGTAGCTGTGTGATTAATATTAGGATAAGCTCTGTGGTATCTCCATGATAATATAGTACTATTGCCTTAAATGCTACAGAATGTCTGATCCAAGCTGTATTTGCACCTACAGTTTCTACTAAAAGAAGCATTTTCTTTCATTTCTCTTTTTGTCTTAATCAAGCTTTGTCATTGTCACTACTATCAAATGTTACTAATATCTTAACAGGTTTTGTGAGGAAAATAACCTGTGGAATAATGGCAATCCAAAATATTATTAGCCAGGGTTCCCAATATAAGTATCCCAGCTGAGGTTTATACTGTCAGCTCTCTGGCTCCTAAGACTGTTTTATTTTTCTGTAGCCATTCCACTCCTCTGTTTGATAGAAGCCTGAGGCATATATGTGAGAATTTATATGATGGTATTTTCATTATTAGGTTCATTTGCATAGTAGACGTGTGGAATGAAAATCAGTCATGGGTAGAACTATGTATTTTATTTAGAGAGAATATCAGACCTCTGACTTTCTTTATTATTCATTATTGCTTTATTTTTGAGCAGGCTGGTCTTTCATGCATTACAAATGAAAATCATTATATGATCACATGGTTCACTATATTATAATTTTCTGGTTGACTGTTCTACCAACACATGTAGGGTTATGTGGGAATGTCCTAATAACAACACATTTTGATAAGAATCTAATATTTAATAAGGTCTTTTTAAAAAAGATCTATTGTTGCAGGAAAAAAAGAATGTAATTACATGTAAGTCTATTGAAGTTTAATTTAAAACATTTTTATTCTGTGCCTAAAATGAGACAAGCCCAATTCCAAGTACACTGGCTACAACACTCAATTCTCTACCTTTCCCAGGTAAGTGTACCAGTGATTTGAACCCTAAAGACTGGAATTACATTGATAAACTATGCATCTGTAACATTTATTATCATTCTAGACTCCTGCGAACAATCGTGATTTCTTATTTCTCTTTTTCTTTGAGGTTAAAGATGATTTCTTGGGTAGAAGGGATTAAGCAATACACACTATCTCTTCCCCATGCTCCCTTCTAGAGCACTTTGTCTTACTGTTAAGATATTTAAAGGTATGGTTCTCAAAGCCATTGAGAAAATATGTTGTGGCTTTTTCTCTAAATAGTTGAAAAAACATGAATTGCTATATTAAATGTATCTGGATATTCTCCTTTGTCTTTTGCTTGCTATTTACATGGCCTGTGGTAAACTGTTTAAGTCACACCCAAACTTTGCTTTGCCCTAGTGAATAGTAATTAACGAATCTCCTCTTCAAAATTTTCTGATGAATGTTTCTGTCCATAACATAGTGCTGGCAATTTTCAGATACTTAAGAAATGCTAAAAATGCATTTCATAAGAGAGATTCCCATTAAAATTTGTGAAATTAGGAGTAGTGAAGGTTCAATGCACAGGAAAGCATGCAAAGAGAAACAGGCAGATAAAGATGATAATCTTTCTTTTGGATGCTAAAATGTACGGAAACATAACTTGGGGGGAATTGAGACTTTTTATAATGTATACTTTGAAACCTTGGTGCCTTAAAAAGAGAAACTTTATTGGAATTAGTAAAAAAAAAATGGCTGTTATTCTAGCTGAAATAAGACAAACATGTTACTTTGTCTTGTCCATTTTCTGAAGCAGAGGTCCATGACAAATTTCTTAGAGTATACCTTTATATTCTATTATGTTATTTTTCTGAGATTGAAATATCATTATTTCAGTCACGTTAGGTTTATCTCAGCCTACTTGTCAAACATTAAGGTGAGACATTAACAGCTAGTGAGGCCCAGAAGTGGAAGAAATTGTGCTCAGTAGGCTCCGATGACTGATGCTGTATGTCCTAGTATTGTTCGGAGGACAACTTGGTCATTTCCAACAGTCTTAAGTGTTGGACTGCACTCATGAAATGGTTCACACTTAAAATTTATTTACCATCAAAAGAAAATTGGACTAATACATAAAAATATGCTTGATTTCATTTGGAAATTGCATCTTAAATGTCTTTTCTTTCTCCTTCCAAAATAATGGATTGCTTTACTACAGCATTTATTTGTCAAATTTTGAATTCTAATTAGTTCTGTACATATGTTTTTACAAGTACAAATAAAGCTAAATCAAATCAAGGTGATTTCAGCAAGTGGAAGAGTTGTTTGGGCATGGAAGATGCTCAATGATTATTGTTTCTTTGCTGTTTTGTTTAAATAATGCAACAGGAGTGTTGGAAAACTGAGAGGTGGGCTTTGCATTTAAGATGCAAACTTTGGGGTCCTGTACAGTCTAAATCAATAACTTTGTGAATTAAAATCTATGAATTTGAAAACACAAAGTTTGTAAAAGTTTGATAAAGTAGAAGGCACTGAATTTAAGAAATATGTATTCAGGTGAGCATATTGAAATATTTCTTTCATTTTTATAAGTGTGCTTTTGAAGAAGCCAGGTCTAAGTGCCATTTATTTACCTTTTTAAGCTTTTGTTTCAAAAGATAAACTAGTTTTGCAATTGAATGGAATGCCTCTATACAAGAAGCTGTTTAAGATTTTGATTATTTTTCCTTTTATGTACTTGAACTAACAAAATCTGTAACACTGATGTAGTTGCTTAGTTCTCTCTTAGAATAGAATAGTACACAGAGTCTGAAAATCCTCTTATTTAAAAATCCATTTATTTCTTTTGTGTCCAAGGAAGCTTTTACTTCAAGTGGGTGGAGAGGATTACTTTCAAGTGTGATAGGGACATTTCAGAATAAACTCAAACCTAAATTTTGTTGTCAAATTATCTTTTCTTCTCTCAACCTCCAAATTATTTCATTTTCTTTCATTTGAACAAAGGATGTAGACTTAAGTGACAGTCACATGATAACTGTTTTTCTTTCTATCATAAGTATGAAATAAAGATTCTTTGTGTATTGTTATGTATTTGTTTTGAGGGCAGTGTGATCGAAATCATTTTCTTACTACAACTTGCTTTAAAATTCTAATCAAATTGTCTTTTGTGCTATGAATAAGTACATTAGGCTATTATATTCAAAGCTTATGCCTATGTATAGAAACTAGGAAAAGTGGAAAGAGAGAAGATTTAGGGAAAGTGGATTCATTACCAGAGTTGAACTTGATGTACTAAAGTGGATTATAAGGGCATAGCGGGTTTTTAAGTGTGGAGTTCCTTGTGACACTCAAAGGGTTGATGTCTGCTCGGGAAGCAAAAACTGCAGAGTCTGAGGAGTTGAAAAGTCTTGAAGACAGGGTATTTTGCTAGTTGGGGAACAGACTGTCCTTACAGGGGAAAGCAAAGAAGCTCCCAATGGGACAATCAGATAAAAGTTAACTATTCAGCCAAACTGCCACCGTTCCGTTCCTTGCTTGCCTGCCTTGCTTGTTTGCTTTGCTACCTAAAACAAGCATCTGAACTCAGCAAAACTCTATGCCTTTTTTGTTCCTGAATAAATCTGGGGATCTGAGTCAGTTAAGGGCATCACTCCTCTCTAGCGGAGACCCCTGAGCCCCCAACAAAGATACTCTCTGTCTCTTGAATCTTCATTCATCTTTTGAACAGTTTGCTAGCCCAAACCTAACATGGAAGAATTTACAATGTTATAATTTGTCTGTGGCCCTGGAGTATTTTTATGTTCAGTTCATTTGCTTCACTAAATATGATACCTTTCTCATTATTTTTTGATCTGCTTCCTAAAAATATTCAACTGCTAAGTAGAAAAATCGGTGATTTAACTGGAAAAGGATCGTTAACTCTGTTGACCTGAAGTTCAGTGTGACCAATAACAGGTCCAAGATAAGAACGTTTGCCATTCTATTAATAATGATGTCATTAAACAACATAAAAATATATTCCATTGTCACTGAACTGTTGTTTATTCTTATGGTCCATTAAAAATTGAAACAAAAAAGTCTAATTTTTTAGTTAGCATGGCTCTGATGGCTTTTCAATGTTGTGTTTAGAATTCCTAGTGGCCATGTGGAATTAAACTCTAACTTCAGGTATGTCTCTTGCCTTACATAAGACTCTTGCAATTTTTAATACGTACTTTTTAACTATATAGTGTGCATTTTTCCTAGCAAGATTGTGCTTACTTAACACAGTTCAGGAATGTCACTGCTTTGAAATTCCCAGGGCAGCTCACCTAAAGTGGGCTGTTAGCTAGTTTTCTGTTTTGTTGCTTGATTTGCCTTCTTCCTGTGTCTCCTTATATGTCAGTCCTGAATCAAAAGAAAACAAGAAGACTGATTCATATTTGAAGGAATTTTCCAATCTAGCTTGAGAGAGAAAACAAAAGTTTGTAGAATGTTATTCCAATAAAATTGTGAGACTCACCAACACAGAGACATGCTTGGGGGGGGGTGTAAATGAGAATTACAACCCTGCAGTTGGCTTTCACAAGAGAAGTATAATGCAAGAGGTGCACAGTGAACAAAATGTAGGGCTTCCTTTGGCTGAGAAGGGGAAGATAGCCCTCATCAGAGGGCTGTCAGTGTGGAAAACTGAATTCATTTTCATGACATTAAGAACAAATTTCCTAACAAATAATGCAACATAGCTGATTTTTGAACAGCTGTGTGCCACTTTTGACGTTTTTTTCAGGAAACAATTTGAAGGGTTATATTAAATAGGCTGTGATGAGTCTTAGGCAGGAAAGGATACAAATGGGAAGAAAATTTGAAAGCTGTCGTGGAGAGACAGCCAAGGTCAAGAGCACACAGCAGGCTTGTAGTTGGGTAAAGAGAAGAGGCAAAGGACAGCCTCCAGCAGTCAGTCAGTTGTACCAACAGCCAGAAGGTTCTCATGGATTTCACTCTCAGCTCTCGTTAATGTTTACAATGAACAGTATCTCACTGGAATGTGGAAAGTCATTTATTTAATATTGTAAATGAACTAGGCTTTCAAAGGAGATGGTAGAAAGATTTTTACTTTATCTGCTATTTCCTGGGTGATGGAAATATATGTTTCTAACTGTTTTCATTAAAACTATTTTTAGGCTGGAGATTTAGCTCAGTGGCATAAGCAGCTGCCTGGCAAGTGCAAGGTCCTGAGTTTGATTCCTGGTACCAAAAAAAAAGAAAAAAGAATTTGGATTCTGGGAGTTCCAGGAAGATGGAGGAGCAGCAAGCAACAGAGTAAACAGCCTCTCTAATAGAAACAGTCCAGCTGCTGGAATATAACATCATGGGGAAGACAAGAAGGAAGAAAGTGGGTCCTCTCAAGTAAGGAAGAATCTAAAGTGAAAATTGAAGCCCACAGAGAGAATAAAAAAAGAAAAACCTAAACAGAAGAAGATGGTAACTGGTGGCGCTTTTACCCGGAGCTGCACCCAGCTGTGAAAGGAGCTGCCGAAAACTGGGAACACACTTGTCACAGTGAAGGTGGTGTCTGGCAAGCCTGAAGGGCTCTGCAAAGAGACATGGAGGCAGAGGGGAGCAGCGGACTGGAGAACTGCACTGGCCTGCAGGTGAATGTAGAGGACTCAGCCCTCCCACGGGAATGGGTGACTGGCTGGGAGCCATTTGGGAGTCAGGCAGGACAAGCCCAGAACCAGAGCTGCAACCAGCTTCCTCAGCCACTCCTAGCTAGGAACAAACCATTAGAAACTGCTTTGACTGAGTCCTGCCCCTGTGCACATTCCAACAGCCATCGCTGAGGTTTCCCTAAAGCTATCCCCAACCAACTCTGTCCCCTGAGCATACTCTATGTGGTGGAGGCTCCCTGCTGTTAACCAGCTCAGAAGGGAGGCAGCAGCCTGTCCTGCTCCTGCTTGCACTCCACCAGCCACCAGTGAACCAAAGCAGGCTAGGAAAAGCAGCAAACAACCATGCACCAGTGCACCCAGTGGTCACCATCGGTTACTGGTAGCCAACACAGGCAAATAGTCTTGCTTCAGAGAAATTTTAGCCAACACAAGAAGTGCTGGGGACCTCACTACCCACTTGTCCAGAAGAAACCAGGAACATGACAAGAGGAAGAAGCAAAAGACAGTCTCTGGCCTCCAACCCAAGCAGTTCTGGTCTAGGAGATGTAAACATGGAAGAGATCGCGAGTTGCACACCTGCAGTTTCCGAAGCAATAGCAACTGAAGTAAAGAACCAACTTCATGAAGCTATAGAAGAAATTAGAACAGAAATACTATCTCAGATAAAAGAAGAAATGAAAAACATAATAAAAGAATTGCTAAGCACCTCTAAAGAAGACACAGATGGAAGAATAAAGAAGCATTGGAAAATGAGGGAAACCGTAAATGAAGAATATAAAAAAGACTTAGAATACACGAAACAGATTCAAAGATATTACCAGGAAATTAAAAGCTCCATTCAAAGGTGGCAAAACTGTTTGAAAGAAACTAAAGATAGACTATCAAAGCTTAAAGATAGATTTGCAGCTTGTGATCGTGAAAGGAAAGATCTCTTAAAAATAACAAGGAACCAGGAAGTAACAATTCAAAGGCTACAAAATAACACAAAGAAGTATAACTTAAGAATAAAAAATGTGAGTGAAAAAGCAGGGGTAAACACAAATGAAATACAAAGGCTATTTACAAAAATAATTAAAGAAAACTGCCCAAACATGGGAAATGGATCTGGCATGCAGATATCTGAGGCATATAGGACTCCAACTAGTCATAACCAAAGTAAATCTACACCCAGACATATAATAATCAAGATCCCAGAAATTCAACACAAGAACAGAATATTAAAATCTGTTAGAGAAAAGAAACAGATCACCTATAAGGGAAAGCTCATCAGAATCATGACAGTCTTCTTAACACAAACCATCAAATCAAGAAGAGCTTGGAGTGAAGTATTCCAAGTCCTGAAAGAAAATAACCTCCAATTCAGATTGATTTACCTCGCAAAACTATCTTTCAAAATTAATGGACAAACAACATACTTCTATGACAAAGAACACCAAAAGGAGTTCATGACCACCAAACCAACCTTACAAAAAATACTGAAGGACATTCTATTTTTTTTTTTTGGTAATGAGGATCAAACTCACAACCCTCCGCTTGCCAGGCAGGTACTTAAGACTCTGAGCTAAATCTCCAGCTGAAAGACATTCTAGAGAGAGAGAAAAAAGATGATGATTTCAGGAACAGTGACAGAGGGCGCTCACTGAGTGAGGCAGACAGTGAATGAATGGGAAAATTAGGCAACCAATGTCAGAAAAATAGAATGGCAGAGATGAAGCAGAGAAAGTTGACCATAATCACTAATATAGATAGCCTCAATTCACCAATAAAAAGAAACACAGGCAAAGTGGATCAGGAGACAGGGTCCATAAATATGCTTTATACAATAAATACATTTAACATGAAACATGACTTAAATTCAAAGATGAGAAAACAATGTTCTAAGTGACAGGGAACCAGAAAAAAAGTCGGGGTAGCTTGCCCATCAGCTACAGATTAGTTAGAAAGCCATGACACTTTTATACAATAGAAAACTACTCAGCTATAAGGAAAGGTAACCTTGAGGCTCTTGTAAGTAAATGGATACAACTTGAGACCATGCTCAAGGGTAAAAAGATTCAAAGTCACATAGGTGAATAGTGTGTTGTCTTCCTAGTATAAAAACTTAAGGAGTTGGTGGGATCCAAAATGTATGGTACATCCTGTGAAAGTGAAAAGGTAGGAAGTGTCTAAAAAGGGAAGGCAGTGGCCATTGTTAATCTACTACCATGATTTGAAACCCATATTGTTTTCATTGTTCTGTTTAGTTTGGTTTTATTCTGTTTTAGTTTGTCTAATCGTATTAGATTTGATGGCATGGACAGCGGTTTCAAAGATAGCAGGATACATTATGGTAACCATTTTTGATTTCCTATTAGCTTGATTTGTAGCCCTGTATTGCTTTCATTGTTTTATTTTGACTGATTTTATTCTGTTGTTTTGTTTAATAGTATCATGTCTGACAGTATAGGCAACTACTTTGAAGACAATAAGATGCATTATGATACCCATTGTGGTTTTACTATTATCTTCTTTTGAAGTCCTATAATGTCTCCACTGTTTTGTTTTTACTGGTTTTGTTCTGTACTGTTTTGTTTGATTTTATTATGCCTGATAATATGGGCAGTTCTTTTGAAGATAACAAGAGGCATTATGGTAGCTATTATTGATCTGCTTGTATTTTCTTTTTACATCATGTACCATGGTCATCCTTTTGTTTTGTTTGACTCTATTCTGTTTTGTCTCATTTGGTTTTGTTCTTTTCAAAATAAAAAAAAAGAAAAAAATATTTTTATTAGCATTTCATGATACGACAATATCTAAGAGATCTCAATTTTCTATATAATGCTTCTAAATTGACATGTAATAGAGTTACCTGATTATGAGGGTATGATATGATGATTCACACATGTACAAAATATGTATTGATCAGAGAAATGATCATTTACATCTCCTCAACAATTAGCATCTCTGTGTATAGGGAAATAGGCTTTAGTTATTTTGAAATATGTCATAAATTATAGATAATAGTCACCTTACTTTATGATAAAACACCAGGGCTAATCTTATGATCTATGTTTTGATAACTATCTAACTTCTTTCCATACTTACCACAACCTTTCTTACTTTCTAGGGACCACTCTTCTACTCTGTCCCACGAAAGCATCTTCACACTTCTCTGCCAAACCAAGCTCTGTATTTTATTTGTCATGTACCTCTTAAAATTATTCTTCTTGTTGAAGTAAACCTGATGGTTACAATTCTTGTTCCACAAGTGATTGAGAAGGTGCAGCATTTTTGACGATGGTGGGTGTGTATGTTTGAGAAACTTTGTTTGCAGATTCATGAGCATCATTTGTAAACAAAAGTGATCAAATTACAAAACTTGTCTTTAATCATATGGTACTGTCCCCACAGAAGTATGTTTATATAACTACTAATGTTTTCAAAATAAAATGTTCAAGACAAACAAGATAAAGACAACAAATCTGTTGGCAGGAATAAAGTCAAGATTTATAGAGTAATCAAAATCCTGCAAATAGGATTTGTCCCTAAACATAGAACTTAGAAATGCAAATTCAGAGATATCCTTGAGCTGACTGAAACATGACATGAAACCTGTCTGTTCATATTTGTGCCTTATCACAAGATAATGCACGATAGAATCTGAATGTTTCCTAGGTTCAAATAGAAAAGAAAATTAGAAAGATTTCATAATCATTATTATTAATTCACAGTGGTTTTGCATAAGCCACAACATCAGTACTGGTGTGTATCGATGGACACCTCCACGAACACTACTAATATGGAAGATTTACAAGTGTCCTTATTACATCTCAAAGCCTTTTCAGCATTCCTTTGTATTATTTGGGGTTGTTACACTTTCTCCCATGAGATCGGTTGTTTCAGATTTTTTTGTTGTGTTTAGTTTTAGTAGAAATACGTTCCCCAAAATGAGTTCAGTTCTGTTGGTAGTTAAAGGCAATTTTTTCTCTACTTCGAAATACCATAGACCCCCATGTAGCTCCTCTGCTCCTCTCAGCGTTCTGCTTTCCTCATTTCCAACACTGACAGGCAAATCTAGAGCACGTGACTGGCGTGAGCGTGCATCCACAACGTGGCTCCCGTGAAGCAGGGAAGAGCCATACAGCCCTCTCACATCCTTCCTTTGCTCGTCTTCTGTGATTACAGTACTGTCAAGAAAGAAGGATTTTCAAGAAGACAGGATTTACTGCTTCAGAACTTCGAGACCTACTTAAATTGAACACTGTCTTTTCAAAGGCATTCAAATGTAAGTATGTTTAGAAACGTGTTCTTCAAAATATATTTTCAATATTTATATTCGTGGCTTCCAACAAATATAAACATTATATTATACTCCACTTATCTGATGATTTCTACTAATGAAATGGCTTATTCCCCATTGGGGAATATAAATGAAGCATTTCTATGAACGGATAACTATAAATGTAAACAGATTCTCTCTCCCACTCTCTGTTATATATACTCGTGAAAAAGAAGGAAAAAACGAACTTGATTTTATTTTTACTCATCCCAATTGAGCTAGTAAGAGAAATGTTAGTTTTTCATTTCTAGAGTTTATGTAATGCAGCACAAAATTATTTTCTGATGTCCATTCAGTTCACAGTTGATCTTGGTGATAGCAGGAAGAGAACCTGTTTTCTCTCTCTCACCGCTTTTCACAAGTCAAGGGTCTATGCCTTTGGAAAATGAAAACAAAAACAAAACCAAAACGGAGTAGAAGAAGAAAAAAGTGCTGTCTCTGAAACTCTAGAGTGTTCCATGACCAGCTGCCACTTGCCTTTCAGTGTGATTCAGATGATGGTAGAACCATGTAACAAGTAGCATGGTAAAACACAAATATAGTAGTACTACAGGTCGTCAAGTTTAGGCAGCAAAAAGAAAGCTTGAGTTTGAGTATCTGTTGAGTTGTGTGAGTAATGTGGTAAATATGTCTGAAGTTGCTAAAAGATATTACAGTTATCTCTGTTTTTAAATGAGTACAAGATACATTTTGTAATAGTTGCTATTATTTATTTCCTATCTTTATAAGAAATACTATATAAATATATCTCCATTTAATATTTATTTTTCTTATTTCTAACAGAGTACATTTAGAACTGTTTTAGGCTCCACCTGACATTAGGAGGAAGGTACAAAGATTTCCCATGTATCCTCTGTCCCTCCCATGTAAAACCTACCTCATTATTTGTATGCCCCACTATAGTGGTATGTTGGTTAAAATTGATGCACATATATTGACACATCATTATTACCTAAAGCCTACTTATAGCTTATATTGTGGGTTTCTCTCTTGATATTGCACATTCTGTGAGTTTGAATGCATGTATAATGATATGTTTATCTACCATTATGGTATCACACATAGTATTCCATTGCTAAAAATTCTGTATTCTCCATCTATTCACCCTCCCCTATCCTTTCACCTCTGGAAACCACAATTTTTAAAAAAAATTGTCTCCATACTTTTGAATTTTCGAGGATATCATACATAGTCACATGACATTTTGGTCAAAGATGGATTGCATATATTGTAGTGCTTCTCTAAGATTATATTGCCAAACTGAGACAGTGGCCATCTCTTTGTAAGTACACACTATGTTGTTCCTGCAATTATAAAACTGCCAAATGTTGCTTTTATCAAATGTATGCATATTGTTAATGGTTACATGACTGTTGCTGTGATTATAACTTCATAGCCTTTTCACTTTGACTTCTTTCATTTAGTAGTATGCATTTTGTTTAGATGACTTGACAGTTCTTTTCAATACTTAACGCTACCCCATTGTTTTATGTACCATAGTTTATTTACCCAGACACCATCTGAAGGACCACATAGCTGTTCCTAACTTTGAGCAATAAAGACTCTATAAACGTCCCTGCACAAGCTTTTGTGTGGAAAAGTTTCAGCTCTCTTACACAAATACCAAGAAGCATGACTATGTTTAATTTTGTAAAACATTGACAACTTGCCTCTGAACACAGCTCTGCCATTTTTAATCACCATGGGCAAATTAGATTGTACCAGTCTTCTAAACTTTTTCTCTTTCAGTATTTTGTCTTTCAATATTTTTTCAGTATTTTTCAGTACCTTTGTTTAGTTGCCTATTCTGGATTTATTGCCTCTGTAAGTAAATTCTAGAATTGGTTCATTCATATCTACAAAATAACTTACTGGGATTATTTAATTTCAGATTTCATGGAATTAAGAGAAGTTGGGGAGAACTGACATCTTGACAGCATTCTCTTTGTATACATGAACATGTACTATTTCTCCATTTATGTAGTTCTGTGATATTTTTCATCAGTTTTATAATTTTTCTTGTATAGATTATGTATTTATTAGATTTACACCTAAGTATTTCTTTTTAGAGACGTGTTAACGTAAATAATGGTATATATTTACCTTCAGTTTCCACTTGGCTGTTACTTATGCATTATGCTTTTATTACAAAAAGAAAAAATATTGATATTTGTTTTATAACCATGTATGCTAAACCCTTGCTCTAACAACCGTTATTAGTCTCAGGAAACTTTTCACAGACCTTTCAGATTTTCTAAATGAATTGCTATGTCATCTGTGAACAAAGAATTTTATTTTCTCCTCAATCAATATAACTTCTGCTTTTCTGTGTTTATTCAATGCCTAGGACTAACGGTATTGAAAAGGAGTTGAAAATGAGTGGTAAAAAGGGAGAGACATCATTGCTGTTGGGAAGGGCATTGAAAGCAAGAAGTGAGAGAGCAGGCACACCCTGATCTCCTTCCTGAGGTGGATTTTCACCGTTACATATACCTTATCTATAGATTTCTGCAGATATTTTATCAAGTTAGCAGGCTTGCCTCTATTGCTAGCTTGCTGGGTTATCATGAAAAGAAACTGGATTTTTTTCAAAAGTTTTTCAGCATTTACTCATGTGATTATGTGCTTATTCTTCTTTGGCCTATCAATGTAATCAATTACATTGATTTCTGAAGGTTGAATATCTTTGCCTATAAAAAATAAATACCACTTTCTCATTGTTGTTAATTACTTTTATACATCGTGAAATGCAATTTGACAAGATTATTTTTGAGCAATTTTACATTATTCTCACTGATAATATTAGAAACAGTATTTTCTTCAAATGTTTCTATTTAATTTTAGTATTAGGGTAATATGTGTCTCATAATATCACTTAGAGACTGACCCTCTATTTCTGTCTTCTGAAAAAGATTGGGGATAAAAAGATTGGTATAATTTTTTCTTTAAATATTTGGAAAAATTCATCAGTGAATCCAACTGGGCATGGGAACACCCTGTTATTAATTATTAATTGAATTTCCTACTTAATGAAATACATATTCATTTTTCATATTTTAGTGTCTGATTAAGTGGCCCTTTCCCCAGTGTTTTGCTGAATTTATTTACCAAGTTCCAATGTTATATATTTCAAAATTCAGTCTTCTGATACTTACTCATATTTGATCTTTCCCAGCATGACCTCTTTTGCTCTTGTGTTTTTAAAATTAAGGATGATGATTAAAAATTTATGTTGTTATACTTTACCACTAGGCTATAGCTCTTTATGTTCATGCATTGAACTGACTACTCAATATTTCAATGTGGATCTCTAGATAGTTTTTCCAATTTCAAGGGAATTTTGAATTTCCTCTTTAACCTGTGCTTCATTTGGTCTTTTTAAAAAATAATTAAATGATACTATTAGTACTAAACCTGTTGCAAGCTGTCAGCGATAAAGGGGAAATTTTCTTTCTCTCATCCTTATTTCTGCATAGTTAAATTTGCATTTATTTTAAGATTATATTTCATGTCCTATAAATCTACATACATTCCCACACAACCTCAGTTCAAACCACCATGTCTTTCACGTAAGCAACTGAGTAAACCTTCTAAAGAAGTACACTTTTGAATTCTACAATTTATACTTTGCTCAGAAACAAGGCTATAAAGATAAACCAGGTTAATTCCATGTTTTACACAAAACTCTCCAACGAGACTGCTGTGATCAATTTACGATGCTCACATGTTTTTCCATGGAGCTACAGTCTAAAGTCTACCTAATTTCTTTTTTTTAATAATTTTTTTTGTAATTTTATTTTAAAAGGGAGTAAAATTAAATACAACAAAAAACAGAATGGGACATAAGAAAGCATGAATTTCAAAGCTAGACAACCAGAGATCTTTACTATCGGTCATACTGTCTCTTGTTATCTTCCAAATGGTTGTCCTTATCTTTGCATATGGAGAGCTCATACTAAATAACATAGCCAATCTTTTCACAAGATGTGTAGTTCACTGGCTCCCACTTGCTAGGCAGGGGGGAGGAGGCAGGGGGACAGGACAGGACATATGAGATGTCTATTTTCAGCCCACATGCAGGCAGGATCACAGTTGCCCCCCAGAGACGGGAAGAGCTCTTTGTTCTCCCGGCACCTGGAGTCAACTGCACGGTGCAGGTCCCGATGCGCCAGGGTCTCTCTCCTTTGGGCTGCCAAAAGTTGGCCACACTCTCAGCCGCCCCCCCAGAGAGGGGAAGAGCTCCTTGCTCTCCCAGCACCCTGAGTCAACCGCATGGTGTAGGTCCTGAAGTGCCAGGGTCTCTCTCCTTTGGGCTACCGAAAGTCTGGCACACTCTCAGTTGCCCCCCAGAGAGGGGAAAAGCTCCTTGTTCTCCCGGCACCCCAAGTCAACCACAGGGTGCAGGTTCCAAGGCGCCAGGGTCTCTCCCCTGCAGGCCCCCCAAGTCCGCCATACTCACCTGATATTTCTTTCTGATGAATTGACCATTCCATTTCCAAAGTTCTGAAATGGCCAACAGACCACAGAAAGAATTCTCTTTAGGCTCCTGTTTGAAGCCAGCAGCTACAGCGATCTGCTGGCCTTGCTTCAGGGCCATAAGTCTACCTAATTTCCCAGTCATATCTGTTACCATGTTTCACCTCATACCAAAACAGTCAAGACTATGTTGGCATTCCTAGAATGTTCAACTTTTGAAAATATAGTCATTCACTTGCTTCTCTCTTGGTCTGGGTCAAGCATGTCCCACATGCTTTTCATCTGATGCTTTCCTTTCATTTTCTGCTTTATAGTCATCTAATCTGATATGTAGTTTGCATTACGACAGCTAAAATAAGAATCCTAGGTCCTTTCCTTACACTGTACCCCTGATCTGTATTTTGTATATACCACAGAAATGCAAACAATGAAATGAAGTGACAGCCTATAAAATGGGGTGAAATTTTTGCCAACTATTCTTCAGAAAAAGAACTAATATTTAGAATATATAAAAAACTCAAAAAGAATTAGACACTCTCAAAATAAAAGAATCAAAAAATGGGCACAGGAAATGAACAGGTACTTTTCAAAAGAGTAAAAATAAATGGCCAATAAATAGCTGAAAAAAAAAAAAACTTCATTCTCTTTGGCCATTGGAGAAATGCCAATTAAAATAGCACTGATGCTCCATCTTACTTTAGAAAAATAGCCATCTTCAAGAAATCAAATAATAATAAAGGCTGGCTAGGCTACAGGGAAAAACAAACCATCTACACTGATAGAGTAGAAACTAGTACAAGCATTATGGAAATCCAGATGGATATCTCTCAAAAAATTGTAACTAGAAATTTTACTCAGCTTTTTCCAGTCAAAGTATCTTTTAGAAACAGTTAAAGATATCACATTACAGTTATATCTGCATACCCATTTTTATAGCAGTGCAGTTCACAATAACTAAATCTCAGAAACAGCCTCTATGCCCATCAGTAGATAAGTGGAATAAGAAAATGTGGTACTTATATACAATAGAATACCACTCTGTCATAAAATATAAACTTGGATCCTTTGTAGGAAAATGGATGCACTATGATACAATAATGTTAAATGAAATAAATCACTTGCTAGTCTAAATGCCTCATTTCCATTATATGAAAAACTTAAAATGTAAATAAAGATCAAAATAAAAGATACCAGAAAATGGAGATAGATCTTTTGCAAATGCATAAGACACCATGGAATGGAAGGAGGAGGGACGGGAAAGGATGAAAAAGTGAATTAAGATGTGCTATGTTTATGTACCTTCTCGCCATGAGGAATGTGATCATTATATATACAAACATGCTAATAAAAATATTAAAGATATAAACATTATGGGAAGTCAGGTATTCTTTATAATTATTGTAACTCTTATATAAATCTGAAAAGTGCTTGTCAATTAAAATTTCTTTAGAAAACTAGCTATTTTTAATATTTCCCTATCCTGAAACTATGGTTTAGAAATTATTAGTTTATGCTTATACCTTTATTATTAAATTGTACATTCATCTTCTTACAAATTCACTATGAAATAATTATATGAAAATAAAATGCCAAAGAGAAGGGGTTAAATAGATTGTCAGTATCAAAAATGGTTTATAGAAATTATAAATTGGAGAGTGTTTGGAACCACTTAGGTAAATAGCAGGTTGCCCCTCCCCAATCTAAAAACTGAGGGAGTTGGTGGGACCCAAAATGCACAGCACACTGTGGGAGTGAAAGAGGAGGAATAGTCTAAAAAAAGAAGGCAGAGGATATTGTTAATAGTGTATCAGGATTTAAAACCCACATTACTCACACTGATCTGTTTAGATGGATTATATTCTGTTCCAGTTTGTCTACTTGTACTAGATTTGAGAGAGACAGCTATCCCGAAAATAGCAGGATATACTATGGTAATCACCCTTAATTTCCTATTAACTTAATCTGAAATCCTGTATAATTTACAATGTTTTATCATGACTGATCTTAGTTGAACACAGTTTGTTATATTGATGTTTTATATTGACAGATTTTATTCAAATCTGTTATGATTGATAGTATCAAGTCTGAGAGTATAGGCAACTACACTGAAGATGACAAGATTCATTAGGATACTCACTCTGGTTTGATTATTACCTGCTTTTGAAGTTTTACACTGTCTACAATGTTTTGCTTTTATTAACATTGTTATGTACTGCTATATTCAATTATACTATGCCTGATGATATGGACAATTCTACTGAAGATAACAAGAGAAAACATAGTAACCATTGTAGATCACCTTGTACTGTGGTTTTATATGACTCTTTTTTTCAAGTTTTTATAGAAATTTATTTTGTTAACATTATGGCAGACATTGCTGATTTAATATTGTCTTCCTTAGAAGTCCTACCATACTTCTACTCTGCTATTACCATCGGTTCTATCATGTTGTGTCTTACTGGGATTTTAATATATGTGATAGTATAAACAAATCTTTTTATTGAAAATGAGCTATTATAGTAGTCATTGATCATACTTATTCAGTTCAGAATGTCCTGTAATTCTTTCATTTTTTTGAATGGTTTTATACTATTGTTATGTTTGATATTGTTGTATTTGAAACTATGCTCAGCTATAGCAGAGAAAGAGATATTTTGACAGCTATTGTTTATGTCCAGTTGTCTTACTGTAAAGTGTTGTGTCGCTTATGTTGTTCTGTTCTGGTCTGCTTTGTTCTGCCCTCTTTTTTTTATTCTCTTTAAAATAAAAAAAAAAGTAAAAAAAAGAAATTTATTTTGTTTCATCTTGCTATGTTTTGCTTTTCCCTCTAATACAGAAAGGATGGAAATACATGTAGAGACTCATGCATGCATAGAACCTATGAACAGTTTATGAGAGCTGATTATATAATGCATGATGAAATGAACAACTACTTTGAAGAAAAAGAGACACTACAGTACCCAGTGCTGATTCCGTAGCATCATGTTGTGAAATCCAGCAAAACTATTATTCTTTGTTGAGAGTGATTTTAGCCTATTTTGTTTTGTTTAATTTCAACATACGTGAAGGTATGGACAGCTATTTAGAAGAGAATGAGAGACACTATGACAACCATTGTTGACTTCCCTGTTGTCTGGTCTTGAAGACCTAAAATGCCTTCCTCATCCTGTTCAGATTAGTTCTATACTATGTTATGTCATGTGAATTCACTGTATGTGATGATATGGACATCTATTTAGAAGAAAACAAGAGACAATATGATAGATAGTGAAGAGCTCTGATTGTGTTGCTTTGAAATTTATGTCTCTTACATTGTTTTCTTGTGTTCTGTTTTGTTGTGTTTAATATTATCCTCTTTAAAGTAAAAAAATTATAAATTGGTATTTGAAATCTTTTCATGATAATGATGAATATCAAACTGTATAAAAAGTGAGTAATTTAGATTCTATGATAAATTTTTAAAACAAAAATTCTTGAAAAGTAATATGACGATGTTTCATTATGATGACTTGAAGACATCATTTTCTTCATAATTTTCATTTTGCCCAACTTTTCAGTAATTAATATATGCTATTTTGTAGTCATAATAATAAACATGTAGTCACTCTTCTTACCTTAAAATGTATTCTAAGAAGGAAAACATAAAGCAGCTTTACCACCATTGAATTTTACTTCATAATAATATTAATTTTCTCTAAGGCCAGGTAACAAAAGAATACAAAAATTGAAAAATCAATTTCATTTAGACTTATAAACAAAAGCATCTGCTAAAGAAAAAACAATGCTATGTACCAAAATAACCAGGTTAATGACAGAGGTATTGAAAAGTCAGATCATAGAGAATTGCTGGATGAAAATTAGTAGTTTTGGTCTTTTTTTTTTTTTTTTGGTATGCTGTATCACACGTACAAATGTTCTGTTGATTCATATGCTTTCTGTCATTTCTGTTTGTTTTTCAGATTTTGCATGTTTCTGACACAAAATATATTATCCCACACCCTGTGGCATTTTAACATTCCTTCCATACTCATCTGGTCATACTTTGGGGAATCTCAAGAGTGGATCATTAGTTCCACAGTGCATTGGGAATATGTAGAGTTCAAGCAGTTTGTCCTAGCTTCTGTGTTCTTCTACTTCTCTAGACAGGTCCAGTACCTGGAACACATCACCCCTTTAAGAGGTATTAATAAATAAATGATGCAGATAAGGTGCTATATTTTCTTATTTTATGCATAAGGAAACAAGAGTACAGAGGTTGATTGTATATCTTAAAGAACAAAGATTGGACAGAACTCCAAAGCTCCAAATTCCTGTGACTACCTTCAGATTCAGTGCTCTACCCCATAATTCTGCCTGCATCTCTAATTTTGCATGCGTGCGTGCATGTGTGTGTGTGTGTGTGTGTGTGTGTGTGTTAGGAATGGGGCATGAAGTAAAACAGAAAATGAACAAAGAATCTCCAATAAAATAAAGTTGATACTTTCTATACTTTTGGAATTATCTAATTGGTAATATCATCATTTAGTTTTAGTTTGAAAATCCAGCAAGACTTTTACAAGGCAATTTCCTATATTGTACTGGCAATCAAATACTTAACTTTATAGCATGCCAAGAATCCAAATGGGCACATCCAAACTAAACAGCATGCATTTTAGCATTATTCCATGTCTGAAAATCTCTTTTCAAAGTTATAGTAAGCCAGGAGTTCGCTAAACAGAAAGCCTGCATGAAGTGATATGTTGGAATCATTTCTTTCAAAGTAAGTTTACATTGCTTAAATTTTCCTCTGTCATATAATGGCAGTAATAAAAAGTCACATCTATTCAATAAAAAAATTCAACCTTATTACTCTATTAGGAAAAAGAGTCTGCAGTTTCATGCCAGCAGCGATCACATCTGCAAATGATCACCAAGCAAATTCATTGCATTGTCCATCTCCTTTGAAAGTGTGAGGATTACTAGATTTTACTGACTCAGAATAACCTTGTTGAAGTGACAGTTTATCCACATACTCCTACCACTGACAGGTAGGTAAGCTCTGTGCAATCCATAAAAGCACAAGTATAACCAGTTACTGTGATTTCTGAAATATTTGTGTATGATAAAATAACTAATTACATTATACCATGAACACCAGAAATTTCTTTATAGTATATAATGATAAAAAGTTGTGTTATGAGACTATAAGATTATCAAATTATTGCCAACATACATCATTCATTTCTTCTGCATAAATGTGCTCTGTGTAGTGGAACAATTAGTGTTATTCCTAAAACAATAATAGACATTAAGGTAGGACTACAAAAGCAAGTTTAATAAAGGAAGATAATGCCAAAATATAAGTAATTATGTCTAAAGTCCTTTTCTAGAGTTTAATAGTATAAAGTTAGAGAATGAAGCAAAAATACTCCCCACACATAAATAATCACATCTGCTAATTAATGAATGTAACTAAGCAGTCATTTCTGTGTGTCCCATAAACTTCCAGCTTTAAACTATCATTTTCCTTTTCCTATATGCAAACTCTCAAGAAAGTCATATTTCTTCTAATTTTCTCTTATTATGATAGTCTCCCCTCTTTGGCTTTTTATATAACTAATTTTTTCATGTTTAGGTTTAATTTTTCTTTGCCCTTGAACTAACACAAAACTGAACACAAGTCCTTTGTACTTAAATTTTTAAGATAAAACCTAGAGTGAGTCAAATGCATAATTTACGAGTTATACTTGAAATTTCAAGATAATGGCAAAGCTTGTATCATAAAAGCACAAGATAGTAGAGATCAGAGAACATAACAAATAACTGAATTCAACACTGAGTTTAAATCTTCCTAATGCATTATACTGATTTCCATATACAGATTTCCAAGTTTCCTTCCTTGTACAGTGTTGACAGTCATAAGCATAAAGGTGCAATCAAGATATGGTATCATAAATTTCAACCATTCACAAGTGAACATGGACCTGTTTTCCTCTATAACAATGTTCTAGAAGGTAATTAGGAGAAATCAGCTGGGCTTTTACACTCACTTGCTGGAAGAACTGATCAGAATCCAGAGAAGCTAATTCAGGAACCATGTCTGCACCTACCAACTAATGTTTGATCACTAGCCTCTGTTGAGTGGATGGGATTGTGCTACAAAGTCTGGGGACAAAGAAAAGAAACAACAAAAAGCCTTCAAAGATTCTTAACAAAGTATGTAGCAGATAGCTGAAGTAATGAGCAAAGTGAGAAAGCTGAGGAGAATCTCTTGGCTGCCCTAATCTTTCATTAAGTGTAAAGGCTTAAGAAAACAAGGGTATAGTGCCGTGGTGTATTAGGGAAAACTCAGAAATTTTTAGAAAGTAGAAAGCTGGAGATGCAGCAGTGAGTAGGGAGGATGCAAGTAGGAAGAACTCAATGTGCAAGAAAGTTGGTGATTTGGCTTTACACATAAACAGATCACCAAAATGTCCATCCCATTTCAGAGTTTAAGTTTTAGTAAAAGATCAGTTTCTCACCTCAACATATTTGAAATAAGTGACTAAATGAGTAAATAATGCTTCATAAAAGTTCCTCTTGGCTAAGTAGCAGATTAAGTTAATTCAGGCCTCCCCAGTAGTAATACCATGATAAATGGATATGCATCTTTCAGGTTTAAGTATTATTTACTTCAGCCTCCATTTTTTCACATATAATGTCCAGCATAAAACATAAAACTATAGGACACACAACAAGAAATGTGATTCATATTCAAGAAAAGAGGCCAGGTATTTCCATGATATTTCCTAGATATTGAGATTATTTGGAAAATACTTTAAATAACTATGACAATTATATTGAATAATCAATAATACTGTGTTACATAGTTCAGAAAAATTAAAAGGGAGACTTTTAAATATTTCATTACAAAGAAATAAAAATCTTTGAGGTGATGAATATTCTAATTTTCCCAATTTCACTTTTGTGAAATGCTATACATAACATTTGTACAACTATTATATGTCAATAAAAATTTAAAAATAATGTATGAAATGAAAAAATTTCAAAGCCTAAATGGAAATGATAAAGTAAACAAACACAAATGTTAGAAATAAAAAAAAGACATGTGAAAACAAAAAAATTTATTGGGTAGGTGCATGATTTGATAATGCCAAGTAATAATAAACATTTGTAATTGTATAACAGGATGTATATTAATGTAATCATAAAGAATCAACAAGAAAGAAAAAGTGGAGACCAAGAATTTTCCAAATTAATGAAAGATAGTAAGATACAGAATTTGAAAACTTTGTAAACCCAATGAAGATAAATTAATAACAAAGAGAAAACATCAAGCCATGTCTTTCAAGTGGTAGGAAAGAAAACCAACATAACTCTATTGGCTTTGTTTGGATAATATTTGCCTTTTTTTACACTTTTCTGTAGATATTTCTATATTCTTAAGCTTTAATTCTGTGTCTTATATCAAAGGTAAATTAGTTGGAAGTTATTTTTCTAAATCAGAAACAGATGATGACAAACTGTAGCCTATTGTCCAGCTCTGATTTCTATTTCTTATGAACTTTGAGGCTCAAATGGATTTTACATTTTTTTAATTTTTAAATTTTTATTTATTTTTTAAAAAATTTTATTTAGAAAGAAAAAAAACAACCAAACAAAACAGAAAAAAGGGTAGCAACAATACAGAATTCCAAAGGAAAAAAACAAAACAAAACAAAAACAACAAAAAAAACCCACTAAGAAATCACTAGTTGATAAGTTACATACTGTCATCTTGGAAATAGCTGTTCAAGTTGCAAAATTAAAGCATACAAAGTAGACATTCAAACAGTGAGACTATTAACAATTCTGTTAGCAATCCAACAAAAACAGTAGTATGGTCATCTATCTTCCACACTTAAACATGCATGCAGTTATATCCTTTAGAGCACTTTCTTTTGCTCTCTTTTTTACAGTAGCAATTATGCATTTTGGGTTTTATTACTCCTAAAGTTTTTATTATTTTTTTTATTTTAAAGAGAATAAAACAAAGGAGGGCAGAACAAAGCAGATCAGAACAGAACAACATAAGCAACACAACTCTTTACAACAAGACAACCGGACATTAACAGTAGCTGTCAAAATATCTCTTTCTCTGCTATAGTTGAGCATAGTTTCAGATACAATAATATCAAACATAACACAATAGCATAAAACCATTCAAGAGAATGCAAGAATTACAGGACATTCTGAACCGAATAACTATGATCAATGGCTACTATAATACCTCATTTTGAATAAAAAGATTTGTTTATACTATCACATATATTAAAATCCCAATAAGACACAACATGATAGAACCAATGGTAATAGCAGAGTAGAAGGATTTTACATTTTTAAGCAGTTGAAATTTTCCAAGGAAGAAAATATTTTATGATACATGAAAATTACGGGAAACTCAAATTTTAGTGACCATGAACATAAGCTTATTGGAAGGCAGCTATGTTCCTTCATTCATTCAGAGAAGCTAAATAGTGGTGAAAGAGTCTGTGAGTATTTCGGCACTCTCCTTACTTCAAACCATTGCTTGATGCTCTGCAAATTACAGCAACACGGTCATAACTTGAAAGCATAACAAATTCCACATTCTTGTGCAACATATGCATTTTTTACTACTAGTTCACGCCCTTAATATCAATCCAAGTGAAGAAACTAAGAGTGGGTTTCAAGTGTTGCAGTTTTAAGCTGTAATTGTGCAGGTTTTGTTTTGCATTGGATCCAATAGCATATCACTGTGTTTCTTATGCAGCGACTGCACCTGTGCTTAAAACATAAACATCAACGTTGATAGACTAAGAACTCAACACAACTTTCTATTCATAGAAATATTCAAACAAACTAGTAAAATAGTGTATTTAATCACAAAGAGATTTCTTCACAAAAGTAAAAAAATTAAAAGAAAGTCACAGCCATTATAAATTTTCAATTGTCTCATTTGTTAGCCAAGCAGGAAAAGCTATTTATTTACCAATGTGAGTTATTTAAATCATATTAGATTGCACCAGCTGAAGAAATGTGTTTAGAACAAACAGACTTGTTTAATATCATTATCTTTTCAGCCAGAGCTGTTACATGAAATATTGAGACCATTAAAAGCAGCATCAATAATCAATTTGCCTTTTTTTTTCTTTGCAAACAAATGACTTCAAGTGGTTTTGTTTGCTCCTGATGAGTTCATGGATGTTGCTGACATTCATCAGCTGTTGCTTATTTGTTGAATCAATGCCACATTTTAAGTGACTAAAAAATGAATCTCTAAAACTGATGTGCCTGGAACAAGGGGAGGCAAGAATTTTTTTAAACTGTTGAGAGAACATTCATCCCTTACACCTTGACATGGAATGTGCTCTCAAATCCAAAAAGAGTAAAAATTCACTTGGAGCATGAAAAGGCTTATTTGAACAAATTTATAAACTTGTATAAATGTAATGTACTTAAAGCCTATCATTGCCTGTTGTTCTGACTAATCATGATGTCCTGGTGGTGTAATCCTCAGTGCAGTAGTCTGTGATTCTCAGAAGTAAGACAGAGAGGTGATGAGGTCATGAGTGTGGTAACCTTATTGATGGGAGGCTGGGATCTAACCTGGACAGGCTGGCCCTGGGTTTTTCACAATCCTATTTCTTCCTGCTTCAGATAAACATCTTTTTTCCATTATGTCTTCCTGCCATAATACTTCTGTCTTGGGGGCCAGCCAACCATGGTCTGAAACTGCTAAAAATGTGGGCTGAAATAAACCTTTCCTCTTTTAGGTTGATTTTGTCAAATACTTTGCTATAGAGATGGAAAACTGACTAGCACATTCACTTTTTATTTACCAGAAAAACTATAGAGAAAAATACTAGAATCTTTGTTTCTTCTTCAATCAAATGTTTCAACAATAAAATTTTTTTTCATGGACTCAAGTTTCTTCAGTTTTAATAAATTATTGTCTGAAACAAAATGTGGGTATCTTGAACTGCCTCATCACAGAGCAATTTACTGGATTAGGAGGGTAAGGTTTTATAGCAATATTTTGAGCTCAGAACTGATGCTTGAATTTTTCTGAAAGAAAAGGACTGCTCTCAACCACTGTTATCAAACATTAAATTCTTGAATCAGTGTTTGCTGCAGACTGGATAATATTTTATAGTGAGTACAACCTCAAATTACAAGGCAGACATGTTTATCTAAGTACATTAAAACCATTTGAAATATGTAACTGAGGAACTTCTACCTAATTTTAAATTGTAAGTGATAATCTGAAATGTGACAATGTGCTGAAAAGTATCAGAAACAAAGTCCAATGGAATCCTATATATACCTTCCAAGAGATGAACATATTCAATTTAAAGATTGCTTTTGATATAATATCAATATTTGTGAGAATCCATTTTCAAAGATGACATATTTGATATGCCATTATAGGTTGTAATTAATAGACGTACATTTGCAATGGGTTTTGATAAAAATAGTGCTATATAAATTCCAGCTAGATGAAATGTTTTCCCCTCGAACTGGTGGCAATGCTCCTACCTCAGCCTCCTGAGATCTGGGCTTACAAGTATGTGCCAGCACACTCAGCTACAAAAATTATTTTCAATTATTATCCTTTTAAACTTCATCAATTAAAGTTTATGGAGAAATTTTCGCTCTAACAGTAAATTATCTGTACAACATCCTGAATCTTGTTACTTTGCCTAAAAAGTCAAAACTATGTATTTTGTGGCCATTTACAAACAAATTTGTTGAATTTAGTCCTTTGAGAACAGTTTTAACAGGAATAATGCTGGAAGACCAGGAAGCACGTGCACCCTTCTCCCTCTTGACTTCAGAAAGATCTAATATCAATAATCCTCAAACATTTTAATGAAATTGAGAGGGAAGTAACACTTTCAAAGTTGTAAAATTCTGAAAAGTTAGTTATCTTGATCTCAAAACCAAACAAAGATCCAACCAAAAGAAAAGAACTATTGGGCAATTTTTCTAATGAACACTGATGCAAGAACCCTTGACAAGATACTGGTAAACAGAATGTGATAAATCATTAAAAGCATCATACACCATGACCATGTAGGCTTCTCCTAAAGCTCCAAGGATGATTTAGTACACACAAATTAATAAATGTAATTTATTATATAAACAGAATCAAGGCCAAAAACCACATGACCATCTTAATCAATGCAGAAAAATCCTTTGACAAAATACAACAGCCTTTCATGAATAAAAAAAACCTGAAAAAATAGGAATGGAAGGTTTTTGTCTCAACATGATAAAAGCCGTTTATGACCAATCTACTGCTAACATCACATTAAATGGAAAAAAAACTGAAAGCCTTCCCTCCAAAATCAGGAAAAGAAGGATGTTTGTTATCATCATTCCTGTTCAACGTAATCCTTCGAACATTATCTAGGACAATAAGGCAAACAGAAATAAAAGAAATGCATATAGGAAAGGAAAAAGTCAAATATCATTATTTACAGGTAATGGGATCCTTTAACTATAAGACCCCCAAAAATCCACCAAAAGACTCCTCAAATTGATAACCACTTTCATAAGTGTAGCAGGATACAAAATCAATATACAAAATCAATAGCATTCTTATACAATAATAATGAACTCATTGAAAAAGCAATTAGGAGAATAATACTATTCACAATAGCATCAAAAAATTAAATACTTAAGTACTAACCTAGCTAAGAAAGCGAAAGACCCCTACATTGAAAATTCATCACACTAAAAAGGAAATGGAGGGTGGCATCAGAAAAATGCAAAAATGTCTCCTCTTTCTGCCTAAGACCAATATAATCAAAATGATTATAGTTCCAAAACTGATATACAAATTCAGTGCAATCCCCTTTAAAACACAAACAGCATTTCTCATAGAACTAAAGAAAAAAAATCACAAAATTTACTTGGAATAGAAGTGACCCAGAATAACAAAATCAATCTTTGGTAACAAAACCAAAGGAGCCAGTATCACAATTTCAGTCTTTAAATTATGCTATAAAACTACAGTTATTAAAACAGCATGGTACTGGCACAAAAAAGCACACAAGTCAATTAAACACAACAGAAGAATCAGAAATATCCTCAAGCACATGCAATTATTTGATTTTTGACAAAAGAGCTAAAACTACACATTTGAGGAAAAATAGAATCTTAAACAAGTAATACTAGGAAAATTCGATATTCATATGCAGAAGATTAAATGTATACTTATATATCTCACCATGTACTAAACTAAAATCAGACTGGATTAAAGTTCTAAATGTTAAAATAGAAACACTTAATTTGCTGGAAGAATACACAAGTATAGCTCTTGAAGACATAGGGATAGGTAATGACTCTGAACAGAACCTCAATGGCAAAGAAGTAATACTAAGAATCAATAAACAGGATCTTGTCAAATGAAAAAGCTGTGGCACAGCAAAGGAAACAATCAACAGAATGAAGAGGCAGTCTACATAATGGGAGATAATTTTACTACTTTTTCCACGGGCAGAAAATTAACATCCAGAATATATAAAAAAAAAACAAAAATTACCCTTTCCAAAATAAAAGATCCAATGTAAAAATGAGCAACTGAAATAAATGCATGCTTCCCAGAACAAGTATAAGTGGTCAATGAATACATGAAAAAAAATTTTGTCCTGCCTGGCCACCAAAGAAATGGAAACTAAAATTATTCTGAAATATAATCTTATCAAAGAAAGAATGATTATCATCAAACAATCTAATAATAAACACTGGAGAGGATGTGGGTAAAAAGAACTCTACTGCATTATTGTGTATATGCAAGCTAGTACCATCACTATGGAAAACAATACAGAGATTTCTCAAAAGACTTAATGTAGAAATCCCACTTGACCCAGAGGATACCTAGGATATCCTCATCCTAGGTATCCTCCCAAAAGAGTTAATATCATTGTATTTCATGGATACATGCACATTTATGTTTATAGCAGCAAAATTTATAATAACTAGATCTTAGAAACAACATATGTGTTTATCAATAGATGAATGAGCAGGGAAAATGTGCTACTTATACACAATGGTGCATTGTGCTTTCATAAAGAAAGATAAATTTGAGGAATTCATAGGTAAATGGATGCAACCTGAGAATAGAATGTTATGTCAAATAAATCAGGCATACAAAGTCAAATATCATGTGATTTCTCTTACATCTGAAACATGATACATATATATATATATATATATATGTAGGCACACACATCATCTCTCTCTCTCTATATATATGTATATATGTATATAGTGAGAGAAAGCAAAATCAAAAAGCAATAAATAGGAAGTAGAGAGCAGTTCACATACTTGCCTAAATTACATATTCCATTGTTTTTTTCTTTTTTTAAGATTTTTTTATTTTTTATCAGTACCGGGGATCGAACTCACCACCACGTGCTTGCAAGGCAGGCGCTTATGCTGCTGAGCTAAATCTCCAGCCCCAATATTCCATTGTTTTAAAAATATTTCAATATATGTGCTAATTTGCTTCATTTATATGAGAAGTCTTAGTTTATTAAAAAGAAAATTTGTGGTATTATCTGTCTTTTTTCATAAGAATCTTTTTGGTTTAAGTCTTATACTGAGTAACTGCTTTGAAGATTGTGATCTACACTAGAACTATAAAAAAGAGAATGCATAAAGAAAACCAAATCAAGGCAAAGCAAAATAAAACAAAGCAACAACAGATATGACTTATCTCAAAAGGTAGAGAATTTTTGTAGATTTTTGTTGCTAATTCATAACAACTTTAAAATATAAATATATAATCAAAATGGAAAATTTCTCTTATTTACTGACAATACTCCTAGTTTGAAGCGAGGGTTCATTTTCTATAGCCTTGCTGGTTTCTAATTTCATGAACAAAGCACAGCATATAATTAATCAACAAATCCTAGCACTCCATAATGTTATTTTTACTTTAGTTAAAGTAAGTTGTATGTGTAAATATGACTGGCACTTGCTCTTCTCTCACTTTATTCCACAGGGATGTAAATTTTACAAGAATAAGAAACTTAACTTTTCAATCAAGCTTATAGTCTCAGTGCCTGGAATTGTCTTTAAATAGAGTAGCGCTACAACACAAGATTGTTGAATAAGTTACTGAAGAGAGATCTTTAAAATAAAAAAATCTTCATACCACTATTACATAAAAATACTCTCTTAGTTATATAATTCAGATTTTTCCCTTACTGTGTTGATTTAAGCCTTTTAGAGCAACAACTCTTAAATTTTTCTTGCATTTTTATACAAACTATGTAATTGCATGTAAATAAGCACTTTTTAATATATTTTGCATAATGACCAATTCTGATCACCCCAGATAATTTTCTTGTTTTTTGCTTTTCCTTTTCTTCTTCCCTCAGATTCTTCTCCATTTATCCTTTTTCTCCTTCTGTTGCTTTTCTTTTTCTAATGAGACATTGTGTATCCTCTCTGAGTTAAAATAGTATGAGATGAATCTACTAGGGTAAAAAAAAAAAAATCTGTCCTAAAACATGGTGCTTAAATATATTGCTCATAGCAAAGTAATTTAAATAAGGTCTGAAATGGAACTAAATAATGTTCAAATGTAATCTCTTCCTTGAAATCATAAAACAATATGTTTAAACAAAAGAATGGCAAGAAAAACTCAGGAAAAACATATGTAGACTTGGTTTTTGTTTACCGTTGTTTAAAATGTAGTGTGCTAAGAACACGCCAATCTCTACACAAGTATCCTATGAAAAACAAAGAAGTTGTAAGTAATATATATTGTTCTTTTTGTTTAACTCACGTTAAATTTTTTATGGTTCTTTTCCTTTTTTGAGGGTTACCATGATACTCAGAAAAAGTCACCAGATACTTGAGTTTTCTCTTCAAAATAATGCAATTTCATCTTATATTTAGTAAGTTGTTATTATCTTATTATAAATGATTTCTGTAAGACAAGGCTAAAAAGTATGCTTTTTTATTTTAAAGAGAAAAAAGAAAAAACAGAAAAATCAAGAGGCAAAAAAAAAAGCAAGCAAAATGATAACAATGACAACAACAACACAAAGCACCAGCTATGTAACTCCAAAATAAGAAGATAGGAATTTAACAATGGCTGTTATATTGCGTATTGTTATCTTCAAAATAGTTGCTCAGGTTACCAGATACAGGAATAAAACAAAACAGTAAAATGGAATAAAACATTGGATTTCAAACACAAGACAGAAGAAAATTCCACACAGTTGCCACAGTGCAAACTGCCGTCCTCCAAATAGAGACCCAGACCACCAGCCCCAGGCCTACAAAGTCAATCAAACAATAAAAGCATCAAGCTATTCCTTTCACTTCACTTGCTATCATCTCACCCTGTGTTCCTCTGAATCAGCCCTTTGCCTACTGGGGGTGGGTGTGAGGAGTAGGGGGTGGGGAGGGCTCTCTTGTCTACCAGCCTGCACACGGGCTGGCTCACGGGAAGGTGTGGTTTGGCTTCTTGATTCTCTTCCCCGTTCCCCATGTCTGGTCTTGACTCACAGGAAAGCATGGTTTGGCTTCTTGACTCTCTTTCCATTCCACATGGCTGGCCCTGGTTCATGGGACAAAAACATGCTTTTTAAGGTAGAGAATCAAATGTACCCTAGCTTGAGAGAACAATGGAAAAGTGCCATTTGTAGAATTTATTACTAACCTCTTTTGAGAGGTTTGTTTCTTTATTTTGACAAAATAGAACTATACAGCAGTACTCAGTTACAATTAATGCACTTCTTTTCTGTGACAGATACTGAATTCATTCCCTCTGATTAAGTGGAATGAATTGCTTCTTAATGTGATTTTTGTTGGCTTGATAATAATTCCTGGATACTAAGGTTATCATGGTTACTTATCTATCAATAATAAAGCATATCTGTAATTAACAAAACTTCTGGGTATTGAGAAGTAACAAAGCTGCATGAAGTAAATTACTTTAATGGAAATATCATTTTTATACAAAATTACTTCACCTATTTTGCATTTAAATACAAATTCAAAAGAAAAGTTATTCATATAAAATGCAAGGCTTGCTGTACTATAAGTGATATGATTTTTATTCACAGTAACAAACATTTGTGATTCTGTCATATTTCAAGCAGCTTAGTCAACTTCTCTTTCTTCGTGTAGTGAATAGCATTTTATGGCAAACAAATTCTGTGTACAAATAAGGATATGGATAAAATAATGGAGCATAAAAGCTAGCTGTTTGGCTAGTTGTACTCCAAGAAGACATTTTGCTATTAAATTAAGTGCTTCTGTCTTTGCCTAGGGCTCCATAATATGAAAACATCATTTTAAATCTAATTATTCTCACATTAATGATCCTAAATATTTGCATATTTGGTTGTATATTACTCTAAGACATATTAAAGAACAAAAGGAATGATAACAAATGATTATCATTCATTAAAAAATTTCCTTACTTTGAGAAAAACTTACATGTCTTCTTCACTTCATAGGTTTTTTTGATCTACTGAGAATATTGATTTTTCAGACTTACTTTTTTTGAAACAAAATAATACCAAATTTGATTCTAGCTTGTGCATTCATTTGCATCTTACTTTATAATATTCCATTTATTTTTAAATTATCCCATTGCTCGGCTGGATTTGCTAGTCTTTGAAGTGTAAATATTCTGCCAAATCTTACTAAATAAGTGACCATTATATTGTGTTCCAATCTTTATATTAGCCTTCCTTGTTATTGTCTTTTATATTTCCAAGTCTTATTTGAAAGGAGAGAAATTGAAGTCTTGTAAATGCCTAATTAACCTATTTTTCTAGTTTCTTCTCCAATATTCTGCTTCCAGTTTGACTTTTAATCCTAGTCTTTGTGCTTTGATAATAGCTTTCTCTTATCAGCAGTGACACTCAAATCCATTTTCTTTTTGCTCCCAGTACAGAATTCCTTTAAATATATGTATTTTGCCTCTCTATCCTTCTTAAAGCACTCTTTCAACATAACATATAATCCAGTGTTCAGGCTTCTGACTTCAACAATGATTCATAACACAGTGGAAAAATTGAAAGTAAAATCCCTAAGTGGCAAAGAAAATAGTGGCCATCAAGTGCTTGATATTACCTGAAAGTTCATGGAGAGTTTCCTGTGTGCTTAGATCAAAAACTAACAGCTGGCTTCAAAGGTCTCATGACTTTTGTGTCTATACAACACAAATGGAGATCTATATCCTACATTTTCAGTGCCTTTTAATAGTTTAGAGCAGGAATCAGCAAGCCTTGTGTATAAAAATCAAGTAGTAAATACTTTAACTTTGTGAGCCCTATCCTCTGTGTTGCAACAATTCAAATATAGTCAAGCTATGAAAGTAGTTACCCAAAGCCGTTGAAGAATAGGTCCATATGTGGTTTAATAAAACTATTTCTAGGAGTGCATAACAACCTGCATTGGTCACACTGGCAGTAGTTTGTCAACCATGGGAGAACACATGTAGTGTAAAATAATTGTTCAGAAAGACTAGATCTCTGAGGCCTAAGGAGAGATTTAATTAAGCTAATTTGTATGGTCCTTTTCCAAGGCTAAGGTCCCTTATACATATAGTATGTGTATAAGTCACTATTCATATGTGTGTACCTATTTATAAATACATGTGTGGGGGGATTAAAGGCACCGATTCACACCTATGTTACTTTTTTTTATTTTAAAGAGAATAAAACAAAAGAGAGTAGAACAAAGCAGATCAGAACAGAACAACATAAGCAACACAGCACTTTACAATAAGACAACTGGACATTAACAGTAGCTATCAAAATATCTCTTTCTCTGCTACAGTTGAGCATAGTTTCAAATACAATAATATCAAACATAACAAAATAGTATAAAACCATTCAAAAGAATGAAAGAATTATAGGACTTTCTGAACCGAATACAGAGAATGATCAATGGCTATAATATCTCATTTTCAATAAAAATATTTGTTTATACTATCACATACATTAAAATCCCAGTAAGACACAACATGATAGAACCGATGGTAATAGCAGAGTAGAAGCATGGTAGGACTTCTAAGCAAGACGATGTTAAATCAGCAATGGCTGCCATAATGTTTTGTTTTCTTCAAAACAGCTGTTCATACCATCACGAGCAATAAAGTCAAACAAAACAGATTAAAACTATTCCAACTGATGAATGAAAACATTGAAAGTCTTCAAAGCAATGAAATGGAAAATCATGATTACCGTAAAATCTTATATACTCTTACCAACTCTCATACTAGGGAGACTATACCATGTTTACACATGTGAGTTTGGTTTACTTTGCTAATGAGTACGGTCTCAAGTTGTGCCCATTTATTTATAAATATCTCAATGTGTCATTCTTTATAGCTGAGTATTACTCCATTGTATAAAAATGCCACAACTTTTTTATCCATTCCTCAGTTGATGGGCACTTAGGTTGTTTCCAAGATCTGGCAATTACAAATTGTGCTGCTATAAACATGGGTGCACATATACCACTGACCAATGTTACTTTTAAATATGAATTGATTACACTTTTTCTTGCTGGGTAATGTAATAGTTAAGTTTCAGTGTCATGATTGGATTAAGAGTTCACGGGAACATTATTTCTGATTGTGACTTGAAGTGTTCCCAGAGAACACTGTCTTTTCAGGTCACGGTCTAAGGAAAAGATCTGGTCCCAATGTGCACAGGTGTCATCCAATTGACCAAGGGACTAGATAAACACAAGGCAGAAGATGGGTGATTTTATTTCTTTCTTTTTTTTTTTTCCTTGAGCTAAGACATTGTTTTCACCCTGTCATTGGACATCAGAACTTCACCTTTTGGATTTTAGGATTTTAAATAGGTCCTCAGCCATTTAGCCTTAGACCAAGAATGACACTACTGCTTTTCCTAATTCTGAGTTCTTTGTTCATAAATTGAGCCATTCTGCCAGCATTCCAGGTCTGCAGTTTGAAGAGGAGCTGTCGCAGTGTTTCTCAGCCTTCATACTTGTGTGAGAAAACTCCCCTAATAACTCCCCCACTTCATTCACTGCACCGATTCTGCTCCTCTTGAAAATTCGATTGAAAACCAGTGATATTTTAATGGCCATAGGCATTTTTAAATTTTGACTATGGAAAAGTAGTTTGAGGATATATTTAGTGTGGAGTTAGTGAAACATATTTTTTCTGTCACTCCTACATATGAGTTTAGTCAAAAGATATAATCCACACTGTAGTTTAAATGTGGAAGTCTCATATAAGGAATTTTAAGCTAAAAAGTGGGAGAAAATAAATATGAAAATGTTAAGAGAATTCCACCAGTGGTCTAAAGCTGAGGGAGATTACCAAAAAGGGACAAACCTGGAACAGAACCCCCTTCTCAAATTGGGTAGAGACATTTATGGAGAACTTGCGATTGCAGCTGGGTGGACTGGTAAAGAATGTCTCCAGGCTGCTAGCGCCAGAGGAAATCCGCGATCACGAGGCAGGCAAGAAGCAGTCATTCAGGGTACAGGCAAGCTGCAGCTGGTGTGTGTGAGTACCACAGTCAGCAGTGTTCTTTGAAAGCCTGAAGCATGTGGTGTTCTTGTTGGAAAGGCTGTAGGATATTAGTCACCAGGCCCTGACAGACAGGAACGATGTTTGTTTGTTTGTTTTTACAAAGAGTAAACTCACCAACAGTTGAAATCAGAAAATAAAATCCCTTACTTTCTGTAGTATTTCACAAGAACTCTCTAATTTAAAAAGGTTTTAACATTGTGCCAACTGGCAATGGAATAGAATTTAAAGGGCCCAGATCCATTTTCCCAGAATAGGCAATGAAGAGTTTGATTGGAGCCAGGAGGCAATAAACAGCGTACTCTTGTGCATGCAAAAGTTATTGCTGGACATCTGATTGCAAGAAGAGCCTTCAGGGGTTCTCCTGAATTCCCCTGGCTGATTCTCTTTTGTCATGACATGGAAGTTCTGAGACAGAGGTGAAGTTGTGATTTATACCTGTCTTATAGTATTGGGTGTCAAAAGTGTGTGTGTGTGTGTGTCTGTGTCTGTGTGTATGTGTCTGTGTGTGTGAGTGGAGGCAAGTCTGGATACCAACGGATCCAGAAAGTAAAATGTGTAAAAGTAACATATAAAACTGTGATTTCTGGTGTGCAAATATTTTGTAATTTCAACAAAGTAAGGCATTAAACTCTATGAAATTTCTAAAAGGAATTTTTACAAATCTTAAATAAGGAGATATAGGACTATGTATCCCAAGATTATTAGTAACAAAAAATGCCTAATATCCACAAAATAACTTCTGTAAAACACACGTGTATTTTGTGAATTTGTTCCTTGTCATATTTTGCATTTTTTGTGGTGCTTTGCAGTTGAATTCATATGTATTGCATGAATTAAACTAATTATATAGTAAACTTTGTGGTTATGTATCTTATTTCCTGTCTCTTTCCTATTTTCCCCAGCACTTCTCAAAGAGTGAGATCATAAACAGTTGCTTAATGAAGGATGAATTTAAGTACTATCTTCCTGTCCTTATTAGTGAGCTAAATATACAATTCTTAATTTTTAGTTTTTCTGCTCATCAAAATGAATGTTAGTGACCAAATATCTCTAGAGACCTTATTCAATTCAAAGTGAGAACATTACTTTCTTTTGTGGGATAAAGAGCATCAGAACATTAAAACACTTTGTGTATTTATTTTACTGTTTGTTTATCCCAAAGCTCTTTTAAAGACTAGATTGCTATAAAGTAGTTTCTCTTTTACATTTTTTATAATACAGAGGAATAAGCTGAGAGAAAACACATAATAGATTCAAAACCTCATCACTGATTATAAATGGAGGGTTGTGCATTTTAACTTTAAAAGATAGAGATTTAAATATGTGCTTATTAAATAAACAGAATCATCTAGAGACCCTGCATGTGTTCTGTTTATTAGGGTACAATCTGTTAAAGAGTTAGTTACCTTGCAGTTAGAATCTGAAGAAATCATTCAAAAGCCCTTTCATAACTGACAGTCCTATTCACTCCTTTCAACCATTGTAACTTTTCTACACAGGAGTATTTTCAGACTAATACATCCCCTGGACTGCAAGTTGAACAACTTTTCATTATGTCCGGAGAAATTATCTTCCTTATGAAAACATGCCAATGAAGCTTTTCAACAAAGTCTTCAAAGTACTTCACAATGCCTGCTTTATCCTAATATTTTAATTCCTGAATACGAATCAGAGCCATAGCTTTATCTGCATTTGGTATGAACATCTTTTACACTTTAATGAAATGTCCAAATTCTCACTCTTAGATGACATAAACCAAGAATATAGGAGAGAATTGCACGGTTCCACTGACATTCATGGGTGGTGATTATTTTGGATGACTTTATGTGCCAACGCAAAGCAGAACGTGAAGCAGAACAAGATGGCTTAAAGATCATCGCTTTCTCAAAGGTCATCAAGCGAGAGAGCTGGAGAGACCGAAGCCCGTCAGTTTAAACAGGTCTACTTTGATGCTTGAGAGCTATGGAATTTAATTTTAAATAATCCAATGGTGCCTTTATTAAACCACTTAGTGTCTGAGATTTAAGTAATTCAGGGATGAACAGCTTAAAGGAAAACTGAAACCCATCTGCTGAGTTAGATCAGAAAGGGCAATGACATTTATGATAATAACAATGGTACCACCTATGATAGCTAATATGCATGGCAGTGCTTTAAATGCTAATTTAGTTAATGAACTTTATATGGCCTATTAGTAACAAGAAGATGGAATTCACCTAGAAATGTCTCAGTGATTTTCTTTCCAGTATCCCTAGTACAGGATGAAGTGTTTAGCATTAAAGAATAAATAAATCAAATATACTCACTTGTTATGCAATTATGGGCAACTGAAATACCTTCAGTTAAATGGTTACATAAAATAATGCAATAGCAAGTACGGACTCTGTATTATGGATCTGAAATAATCACAATGAACTTATGGTTCTTCAGATTTTCTTACATAGTACAAAGAATATGAGATTTAAAAATATGCATTTCATTTCTGGTTGCACCTGAACAGTCTAGCATTTTAATAAAAAACAATTTAGTCAATAATGTGTTCATATTTTCAAAGTAAATATTTTTCAAGTACAGAAAGTATGAATATCCTATCCATTTTTATTAGTATATGTATGTGATACACATTGAACATACTCATGTAGGATATGGTTACATATACATATTATAACTTAATCCTGTTTTACTCCCTTTCTTTCCTCTCCTCTTATCCTCAGATCCCCTTATCCATCTCCAGAAAGTATGTCTTCCTCATTCCTAGTGTTTTTCTATTATTTGTCTCTTAAATTATTTGTAGAAAATTTTGGGGTTCTTTTATAAGAAAAACGATGCTATCTTTAACTCACTAGATCTGATTTACTTTACTTAGCATTTGGTGTACAAGGTGCTCCCACTTTCTACAAGTGTCTCACATTTATCCTTCTTTAAGGGTGAACAGTACTGCATTATACATACATTGCACATTTGCTCTATCCACTCATCTGTTGATAGGTATATATTGCACTTCTATACTTTAGCTATTACAAAGTTTGCTGGTATGAATGTGGGTATGCACGGACCACTGCAATATCAAACTCTTGGGGACCAAGAGGTGGGTACGCATGGACTACTGTAATGTCAAACTCTTGGGAAGATGCCCAAGTATGGAATAATTGCATCAAATGAAATTTCTACTTTAGATTTTTGAGGAATCTCTTTACTGAGTTCCATAGCAAGTATATGAGTTTAGATTCCCACCAACAGGGTCAGAAGGTTCCTTTTCTCCCTACAATCTCACCAGCAATTTGTTATTGTTGTTGTTGTTGTTGTTGTTTTGGTACCAGGAATGGAACTCACAATCTGGTGCTTGCCAGGTGTTTGTGCCACTGAGCTATGTCCCCGGCCCATTTCTTGATTTTTAAGTTCTTGATAACATCCATTCTTTAAGGACCATATGACATCTCAGTGTTTGTTTGACTGACATTTTTCTACTGGACAATGATATTGAATAATTTTTCAGTACCTACTGTTCATGTATACTTCTTTTGAGAAGTGTCTATTGATTTCCATTTCTCACTTTTTGATTGAGTATTTGATTGGGATAAAATCTATATATTACTTTTTATAATCTGATTATTTTGAAAATATTTACTCTCCTTATCCAACACAAGGGATGTCTTTCTATTTTCTAATGCTTTCTTCCATTTCTATAATTTTCTAAGATGAAAAGAGGGCTTTTCAATTCCTTAGTTATGTTAATTCTTAAGTATTTAAATTTTTGAAACTATTGTGAATGGGATTATTCTACTGATTTCATTCTTAGTGGGCTAGTAGTTGATGTACAGAAACATTAATATTTGCATGTTGTTTTCTATCCTGCTACTTTGTTCTTTTCTTTAGTCTGAGTCTTTTGGTGAAATTTTTTGAGGTCCTGTTTCTAGAGGATCATGTCATCTAAAAATAAACACAGTTGGATATCATTACTTCCTATAACATCCCTTTAATTGTTTCTGTTCTCTGAATACTTTGCTTCAATTTTCTATTGCTATAGTGAACAGGAATCATGAGAATGGACTGCCTTGTGATGTTCCTGATTTTAGAAGGAATGTTTTTTCCCATTTAGTCAGTCTGATGCTCAGTGTGTTTGTCATAATATTGTCAGTCCGACTGAGGCAAGATCCTTCTCTACATATTTTCATTGAGATTTTTTATCATGAATAAATGTTGGATTTTGCCAAAGGGTTTTCTCTGTCAATTGAGAAAACTATTTTTGTGTGTTAAGCCATATTTGTAACCCTGGATTGAAGCCCATTTTGTCACAATTTACACTCTTTTAAATGATTTTTTTTCTGTTTTCCAATATCTATTTGAGAATTTTTGCACTTATCTTTTATAAGGAGACTGGCCTATAGTTTTTTCTTTTAGTCCTTTTCCACTTACAATATCAAGGTATTACTAGCTTCCAGGAATTTGATAATATTCCTCCTTTCAATTTGGAAGAGTTTAGGAGTATTGACATTAGGTATTCCCTGATGTTTTGGTAGAATCTTGCAATGAATCTTTCAGAATATGTGCTTTTCTTAGCAGAATTTTTATTACTGTCTTTATTGAAATGTCTGTTATTGGTCTATTAGCATTTTTATGCATTTTTGTTTAATGTTGGTAGTTTTTGTCTGGTAATTTCCCCACTTCTTCTAGGTTCTCTAATTTTCCATAATATAAGTTTTTAAAAGAGTTTCTTGTAATTTGCTGGATTTTCATGGTGTGTGTTGTGATTTCACCTTTTTATTTATAATTTCATTGATAAGGATTTTTCTTTTCTTCTTTCGGTAAGTTTTATTATAGGTTTACCAATCTTGTTGCTTATCTTTTAAAAGAACTCTGGTTTATAAATCTTTTGTATTATTTAATCCTCAATTTCATTAACTTACACTTTGAACTTATAGTTTTTTGGGGTTTTTTTTGTACCAGATATCAAACTCAGGACCTTGTTCTTGTCAGGCGGGCACTTATACTGCTGAGCTAAATCCCCAGCCCACATTTTGAACTGTATAATTTCTTTCCTTCCACTCATTTTTGTTCTGGGTTGTTATTTTTCTAGGATGTTGAGATGTATTATTAGGTTATTTATCTGGGATCACTCTGTTCTTTCATTGTCTCTGAAATGTCTTCTTAGGACTGCTCTCATAGAGTCCCATAGGTTCTGATACAACATCTGTCCATTATCATCTGATTTAGAAACTATCAAATTTCTTCCCTGAATTTTCCATGATCCATTAATCATTCATTAAAATATTTTTAATCCCTATGTGCTTGTACAGTTTCTTTGATTTACTTTGTTGTTGATTTCTGGTTTCATTCCTCTATGATCCAATAGTATGCAGCAGATTAATTCTTTTGTATTTATTTAGGCATCTTATGGAGTGTTGCTAAAAACAAATGTGTATTTTGTTATTCTAGAGAAATGCTTTAAACATTTTCCAAGTCCATGTGTTAAATGGTGTGGTTTAATTCATTTTTTTCCAGTTTACATGTTGCTTTGTGACAGTGGGGTATTGAAGTCCTCCACTGTGATTGTTATTCATGTCCATTTATATCCAGTAATTTTTGTTTTATGAAGTTTAGTAAATTGAAATCCAGGGCATGCAGACAGACTGAGACAGCAAACAGATCCCTGAGTTCTGTGATAAAAGTAGGCAATGATGTGGACCATGCCATCTGCCAGACTTAATGCCAGCATTTGCTGACCTGTGCCCCTCAGAAAACCACACCCGATTGGTCTGGCTTCTCTCCAGAGAGGACAGGACCACTATGCCCTTCCCAACCTGAGTGGACTACTGCCAGGACTTCTCAGGGGCCAGTGTCTAGCCCACCATTCCTCTACAACTGTTCCTTGCAGCTATCTCCCACCATATCACTGTGGTAGAGTGACTCCAAATATTCTATAAAGTTGCATCCTTCTGTGACTTCTGATTCCTAGAATAGCTCAATCTTAAACAATGAAAATTTTCTCCAAATGGCTTTCAGTTTCCCAAGTACAGAGAATCTTACAGAGAATTGTTTCTTCAACTCTAGTCTGCCTTTTGGAAAGGGTCACTTTGGGAATAAAATGGCACACTGTATTCCTGTCTTTTACAATAACTTTGACCTTTCCTTGGGCTCCCACTGCTCTGGGATTGTTTACCCCTGGGGCTAACCTTGCCATGTTTGTGGAATCCTGCCCAATTGCAGAAGCCAGGGTGAGCATTTCAAACTGCTTGGTTCTTCTCTCTGCATCGTCTTCAGTTACTCTAGATTTCTAAATTCCCTATTGGCTCTACTTGATTCTCTGAGCTCATCTTTTTTTCTCATTGATTGCTGCTTTTGAGGTGTTTGGATTCTGGGCACTGAAGAGACTGTAACTTGCTGCCAGTCTTTACAATGCCATCTTTGGACTGCCCCCAAGTGGGCTCGGGGAGAGTTGGCAACCTGCGCTCCAGGCAATTGAGTTTCTGGCTAACTACCAGGGACACTGGACCGAGTCCTGGAAGTTCCATGGCCTAAGTGCACCACGCCCAGCAGCCTTCTTTCCGTTCAGGAGGCAGAGATCACACAGGGGGACTGATGGCCCAGTGTGGGCTGGCCTCGGGAGAGCTTAAGACCAACCCTCCCAGCAGTTGAGTTCATATCCACCCTCCTAGTACATGGGACTGTGGCCCGAGGTTCCGCGGGCCCCAGTTCACCACGCCCAGCTTCCACCTTTCAATTTAGGGAGCCAAGAGCCTGTGGGTAAGCCAGAACTGCTCCAGGAGCTGAGGGTACAGGAGGTAATTCGCAACACACCAAAGGAAGCTTTGGAACACTGCTCAAAGCAAGGAAATATAGAAAAATGACAAAAGGAAAGACCAAAAGGCAGGCTCAAATCTCCAGCCCATCTCAAGAAAGCCTAGGAGCCATGTACGTAGAAGAAAAAAGAAGCCATACACCTGAAATGTCTGAAATGATATCAAATGAAAGAAAGATGAAACTAGGGGAAGCTATGGAGAAATTCAAATCAGAACTACTTGCCCAGGTAAAAGAAGAAATGACAAAAGTAGTGAAAGAAATAGTGAACACATCTAGTGAAGACACAGCTAAAAAATAGAGGAACAAGGCAAACAGGTAGAATCCCTGAATGAACACTATAAGAAACAAGCAGAATATATAAAGCAGATTCAAAGAGATATACAGGAAATCAAAACTCTATTGAAAGCTGCCAAAACTGCCTCAACGAAAGTGAAGATAGAATTTCAGATCTCGAAGATAATATCGCAGCCAGTGAACAGGAAAGGAAAGATCTTTTAAAAATAACAAAGAATAAAGAAATAACAATTCAAAAGCTGTGAGATAATGCAAAGAAAAATAACATAAGATTAATAGGTATAAATGAAAAAGAAGGGGACAGCCCAAGTGATATCAAGAGGATATTTATAGAAGTAATAGCTGAAAACTTCCCAAACATGAGAATGCAAACTGACATTTGGATAAGTGAAGCATATAGAACTCCAAACAGCCATAACCAAAATAAAACTACAGGGCTGGGGATTTAGCTCAGCAGCATAAGCGCCTGCCTGGCAAGTGCAAGGTCGCGAGTTCAATCCCCGGTACCGAAAAAAAAAAAAAAAGGAACCAAAATAAAACTACACCCAGACACATAATAATCACCATCACAGAAATCCACCATAAGAACAGAATATGAAAAGCTGTTAGAGAGAAAAGACAGATTACTTATAAAAGAAAACCTATCACAATCACAGCAGACTTCTCAACACAAACAATGAAGTCAAGAAGAGCATAGAATGAAGTATTTCAGAACCTAAAGGAAAACCACTTCCAACCCAGACTGACGTACCCTCAAAACTGTCCTTCAAAATAGATGGAGAAATAAGATAGTTCCATGACAAAGAACAGCTGAAGAATGTCATGAACACCAAACCAACCCTACAAAGAATACTGAAAGACATTCTAGATACACATAGGATAAAACCACCAAACAAGGCAGACAGTTAAACAGAATGGAAAGGTAAAGATACAGCAGCAGAAAGATAACATGTCAACAATAAACCAATATATAACAGTTACAACCATTAATGTAAATGACCTCAGCTCACTAATCAAAAAACAGACTGGCAGAAAGGATCAAGAAACAACATCTAACCATATGCTGTCTACAAGAAACCCATCTAACCCAAAAGGACACTCAAAGACTGAAAGTCAAAAAATGGAAAACAATACTTCATGCAACAGGAAACCAAAAAAAAAAAAAAGCGAGAGTAGCCATTCTGTTTGCACACAATGTGAATTTCAAACCAAGAATGATCCAAAGAGATAAAGAAGGTCACTACATACTAGTTAGGGGAAAACTTCAAGAGGAAGAGATAACAATCTTAAATATATGCACCAAATTCCAGAGCAGCCAGCTAAACAAAGCAAATACTAACAGAAATGAAAAGTCAAATAAGCAATAACACAATTATAACAGGAGACTATAACACACCATTGACACAGAGGGATAGATCAACTAGACAGAAAATTAGCAAAGAAATAACAGAACTGAATCACACCTGTGAATAAATGGACTTGATAGAGTGTTCCATCCAGCAACATCAGAATATACCTTCTTCTCAGCCATATATGGGACATTCTCTAAAATAGACCATATACCAGCCCACAGAACATATTTAAGTAAATGCAAAAGAATTGAAATTATCCCATGCATGTTATCGGATCATAGTGCCATGAAACTAGAAATCAACTATAAAAGCAACTGCAAAAACCTCACAAAGACATGGAAACTGAGTAATACACTCTTGAGCAATCAGTGAGTCACAGAGGAAATTAAAGAAGAAATTAAACAATATCTACAAGCAAATGAAAATACAAGCACAACTTACCAGAATATGTGGAATGCAATGAAAGTAATCCTCAGAGGAAAATTTATTGCACTGAGTTCCCACGTCAGGAAGACAGAATGAATACAAATAAACAACCTGATGCTACAACTCAAACATCTAGAAAAAGAAGAGCAAGCCATGCCCAAAGCCAAAAGAAGGGAGGAAATTATAAAGATCAGAGCAGAAATGAATGCAATAGAGACTAAGAAAACAATACAAAGAATCAATGAATCAAAGAGTTGGTTCTTTGAAAGAATACATAAAATTAATAAGCCCCTAGAAGACCTTATTAAAAACAGGAAAGAAAAAACTCAGATTCATGCAAGAAGGAGTGAAAAAGTTGAAATTACTACAGACTAGATGGAACTATAGAAAGTCATCAACACCTATTTTGAAAACCTCTACACTCATAGATTTGGCAACACAGAAGAAATAGACAGATTCCTAGATATGTATGAACTACCAAAGCTGGATCAGGGAGATGTAAAACTGCTGAATAACCCAATTTCTATTACCGAAATTTAAAATGTAATTAAGTACTTGCCAACAAAGAAGAGCCCAGGCCCAGATGGATTCTCTGCAGAATTGTACAAGAAATACAAAAAAAAAAAAAAACTTAATTCCAACACTCCTCAAACTCTTCAATCAAATTGAAAGGGAAGCAATTCTTCCTAAGTCATTCCTGGAAGCAAATAATACTCTCTCTAGTACCAAAACCTGAGAAAGGCCCAACTGTAAAGGAGAACTAGGCCAATCTCCCTAATGAACATAAATGCAAAAATTCTCAATAAAATATTGGCAAACAGGATGCAGCAAATCATCCAGAATATTATATACCACAACCAAGTGGGATTCATCCCAGGAGTGCAGGGAAGTTTCAACACATGTAAGTCAATAAATGTAATACACCATATCAATAGAGCCAAAAGTAAGAACCACATGATCATCTCTATAGATGCAGAGAAAGCTTTTGATAAGGACCAACACTCATTCATGATAAGAACCTTACAGAGAATTGAAATAGATGGTATTTACCTCAATATGATAAAGGCCATCTATGACAAACCAACAGCCAGCATCATATTAAATGGCCAAAAACTGAAAGCTTTTACCTTAAAATCAGGCCCAAGAGAAGGATGTCCCCTATCACCGCTCCTATTCAATGTAGTGCTGGAAATACTAGCCAGAACTATTAGACAAGAGAGAGTAATAAAAGGAGTACAGATAGGAAAAGAGGAAGTTAAATAGTCATTATTTGCAGATGATATGATAATTTACATAGAAGACTCTCAAAACTCTATTGAAAGACTCCTAGATATAATAAATAAACTCAGCAATGTAGCTTGATACAAAGTCAGTACTCAAAAATCAATAGCATTCCTATACACTAACAACAAAAATATTGAGAGAGAAATAAGAGAAGCCACACCTTTCAAACTAGCATCCAAAAAAATGAAATACTTAGGAATTTTTCCCAAGAAAGAAGTAAAAGAGCTATACAGGGAAAATTATAATACCCTGAAAAAGGAAATCAAAGAGGACCTCAGAAAATGGAAAGACATCCCTTGTTCATGGATAGGAAGAACAAACATTGGGGAAATGGCCATTCTCCCAAAATTACTATACAGATTCAACCCAATCTTAATCAAAATACCACTGACATACCTCATAGATCTAGAGAAATCACTCCTAAAATTCGTCTGGAACCCAAAAAGACCTAAAATAACAAAGGTGATTCTAAGCAGCAAAGGCAAGGCAGGAGGCATCACAATCCCTGACTTGAAATTATACTACAAAGCTACTGTAATAAAATCAACATGGTACTGCAATAAAAACAGACCTGAAGATCAATGGAATAGATTGGAAAATACAACCACAACCACAAATTCACTCAACCACCTTATCTTTGATAAAGGGGACAAACATGCTCACTAGAAGAATAACAGTCTCTTTAATAAATGGTGCTGGAATAATTGGCTATCCATATGTTGAAAAGTAAACTGGACCCATGCCTATCACCATATACTAAACTAAAACCTAATTGGATCAAAGATCTAAATGTTAAAACAGAAACACTAAATATGCTGGAAGACAAAGTAGGTAAAAATCTTGAAGATATAGGGGTAGGTAGAGAATTCATGAACAAGAATCAAACCAGATGGAAAGTACTTCCCAGAATCAATAACTGGGACCACATCTTATTAAAGAGTTTCTGCATTTCAAAAGAGATTTCCAGCAGAGTGAAAAGAAATCCCACAAATTTGGAAAAAATATTGATGGGCTGTTCCTCAGACAAAGGAGTTCTGTCTGGAACTTATAAAGAATTAAAAAAAAATCAGACCCTTGAAATTCAAAGACCCAATCCAAAAATGGGCATCTGAAATGAATGCACTGTTCTCAGATGAAGAAATATGAATGACTAATAAATACATGAAAAAAAGTTCATCATCATTAATCATGAGATAAATGCAAATTAAAAACCTCCCTGAGATTCCATCTCACCCCAGAAAGAATGGCCAAGATAGAAAACACTACCAACAACAAGTGCTGGAGAGGCTGTGGGGAAAAGGGAACTCTTCTGCACTGTTGGTGGGAGTGTAGACTGGTGCAACCACTGTGGAGGTCGGTCTGGAGATTCCTCAAAAAGCTGGGTTTTTAAGTCCCATTTGACCTGGCTACTCCACTTCTAGGAATTTCCCAGTAGATCTGAAAACATCATAACACAGTGATATATGTGCACCCATGTTTATAGCAGCACAATTTGTATTAGCCAGATCTTGGAAACAAACTAAGTTGCACATCAACTGAGGAATGGATAAAAAAGTTGTGGCATTTTTATACAGTGAAGTACTACTCAGCTATAAAGAATGATCACATTGAGATATTTATAAATAAATGGACACAACTTGAGACCATACTTATAAGTGAAATAAACCAAACTCACACGTGTAAATAATGTATAGTCTCTCTAGTATGAGAGTTGGTAAGAATATATAAGATTTTATGGTAATCAAGATTCTGCATTTCATAGCTTAGAAGCCTTTCAATGTTTTCATTCATCAGTTGGAATAGTTTTATTCTGTTTTTTTGACTTTATTATGTGTGATGATATGAATAGCTATTTTGAAGAAAACAAAACATTACGACAGCTATTGCTGATTTAATATCATCTTGCTTAGAAGTCCTACCATGCTTCTATTTTTCTACTGCCATCAGATCTAACATGTTGTGTCTTACTGGGATTTTAATATATGTGGTAGTGTAAGCAAAAATTTTTATTGAAAATGAAATATTATACCAGCCATTGATCATTCTCTGTTATTCAGTTCAGAATGCCTTGTAATTCTTTCATTCTTTGAATGGTTTTATACTATTTTATTATGTTTGATATTATTGTATTTGAAACTATGCTCAACTATAGCAGAGAAAAAGATATTTTGATAGCTACTGTTAATGTCCGTTTGTCTTATTGTAAAGTACTGTGTTGCCTATGTTGTTCTGTTCTGATCTACTTTGCTCTGCCCTCTTTTGTTTTATTCTCTTTAAAATTAAAAAAATGCCATCTTTGACTCTGTCATACTATTCTTTTATCATAAGTTCATTTTAAATAGTTTCAGACATAGAAATATGCTCTTTCAGTGTTGTGATTAGCTCTTCTGTATACTTTTATCAATTTTCTGAATATGCATATTTTAAATAACCATACTACAATTATCATAAGTAGGAAATTAGCTTGCAAAGTGAATTAACCTAGTGGCTACATTTTACCAACTGAGATACTCATGTATCTCTCTGCTGGTCCTGTAATGTGTCTCATTTATTTGTCATATCTCCTTGGCTTCCCCCAGTCTTGGACAGTTCACAGTTTTTCTTTGTCTTTTAAGACTTGATACTTCAGAAGTGTTATTTTACAACTTTAGTATGATTCTGCAAAATATGCATTTTTGGCAAGAATAATACAAATATAATGTTTTATCCTTACTATACTGCATCACTGATTAATAATATTGATGTTTCCTATTATTGATGATACTAACTCTGATTATTTTGTTAAGAGGATGCTTCACAGCTATCTCCACAGCAAAATTGCTAAAATGATAACATTTTTGTCATTAAAACAAAATGTAAATAAAGAATTGAAGAAAGGTTGAATGAAGGGGAGGGGATTGGGAAAAAAGAGAGAAATCAATGTGTATCATGTACAGGTACAAATGCTTTATGAATGTGATCATTGTGTATATCTGAAATGTACCAATGAAAAGAGAGAGAAAACCCCAAAACTAAACTTTTAGGTAATTATTCTTTTATTATCATTCAAGTTGGCATATAATTTCAGTATTCATTGATGATTCAAGTTTTTCAGCATTTACTCTTGTTGTAGAGTTGGGAGGTAATTTTTTTCCTGATCTCTACAGTTCCAAGCTGAAATTGGAAATTCATTAGAAAACAGTTTTAACAAATTTATGTGCACAAAATTGAATAAATCTGTTTCCAGGAGATTTAGAGATGTATTATGGGACTTGGTTATAATAAATAAAATATATTTTATTACATATAGTAATTAATCACTGATAATTGTATGGTAACATGTAATTCTATATAATATGTATTTACTATCTGAAATTATAATATTGAGTCCTAGAGAGTTGTCCCAAATTCTTTCTATATAAAACTCCTTTTATTTATGCATCATCTTTCTGTATATATTGTTATTGTCGTGAAATAATATATTATTTGTTGGAACACAAATCCAGTGGCAAGTCCATCAATATTAATTATTCTTATGCTGCCTTTAACACTTACAATCCCATACTCTCAATTTAATAATCATGAGGTCAGAATTCTTCATTCTGGTGCCGGGAATCGAACACACAACCTTGCATTTGTCAAGCAGGCACTTACGCCGCTGAGCTAAACCCCCAGCCAGAATTCTTCGTTCTGAATAGTTTTCTTTCTGTTCCTTACCCTGAAAGTACTCAAAGTCAGTCATTCCCACATCTCATCTCTTTTAGGAAGTAGTCATACTAAATGAAGATAGTTGCCATTTATAATGGTGGTTTTTACTAGCTAGGGAACATCTTTTAACGGCAAAGCTAAAAAACAGTTGGCCTCATTCATTATTACTTATATTTTTGTGATCTGTATTTTTCTCTAGGATCAATCCTTGATTCCATTTAAAATGCTGTTAATTAGCATCTTTGTTATACTGAATAATTCTTTTCAACCTTTTTCACCTCTATAAGTCCAGTTTATTTCTTATGTCTAAATAATTATTGCCATTCTAAAACTCTACTTTTTAAAATTTGGTATCAATAAATTGTATAAAAATTAAAGCATTTTATGTAAAGCTTCATTTTATACTATGGAATTTGTGTTGGAACTATTTAAGTAGATAACAAAGTGCCAGAAATGTTATGCATGTAACGTCACATAGAAATAATCCTGTTCAAATATACATAGCATCTTATTACAGATTTTTCTCAGCTTCCTCAAGGTGAATACTTATGAACAGAAGTTCCCTGCAGGCTAAGGATCACTACACAATCATCATAAGTAGAGGAGATGTAGAGATCTTGGAGGACAGAATACTATCTGAGGAGGGCAGAGTGTGAAACTTCAGCAGAAAGATAAATTTGTCTTTTTTATAACTTTGTCTCAGATTAGTTCAGCCAAGTGGTCTGTGACATTTGTACCACTGTGATTTTTAACTATGAACCTGGAAACCTTGAAGTGAAGTGAACATAATTATTTCCTTTGCACCTGCTCTCTTTTTTGTTTTTCCTGTTCAGAAGTAGCCCTAAGTTCCAAGGTAGTTATATGTTGTCAACTTTGATTTGCTGTCTGTGCTTCCACTCCTGGTCATAGCTATATGACTGCGGGGCCAGTAGGGGCTGTGTACAAAGACTTTGAACACTTTCACTCTTTCTCATAGTGGAACATAATACATAGGCAGACTGGAGTATAGGTGAGGTGGTAATTAGGGAGAGTTGTTTTACTATGTGATACAATGATGATACATTTGATCTACAAAAATTCTTATTTTTCTACACTATGAATGTTGACCACAGCTTTGTTGAAGAATTCCTGGGGAAAAACTCACTCACAAGATCACCAAAATTACGGCAGCATGTGTTTGAAAACCACTATTCTTTATTGTACAGAAGTGAAATATTGAAACATAAACAGTTAATGAAGTATGTTAATACGTTGCTTTTGTATTTGAAGGAATTTGCAGATCTCTGAGTATAAATATAAAAAACAAAAATTATCATATAAAATCACTGTTACTAAATAATAATTATGCTACCTTATGTACAATATATTTTCTATATTCTCTTTGATGTAAAAATGCATACTTTTCAAAAATATATAACATGCACTGGTTCACACTAACAAAATATATATGTGTGTACATCTGGTGATATTTTAGTGTGAAACTAATCATTTTACTTTAAGCACTTAAATTTTTTTAAGAAAAGCTGTACAATACTCATTCTTTTTCAGTATGTTAGCTTTTATATTTATAATGTGAGAGTGCTATGTAATATTTTCAAAATTGAAGATGCAGTTATTCTTTTCTTAATTAAGATGATACTTGTACAACTAAAAAGCAATTATAGAATTATCTATGTAGGAATCATTTTTCTAAATCTTATCTATGCCATTTTTTCTGCTCATTTTTTCTCATAAAAACTTACCTTTTTGTTACTACAGAGAAAAACTACTAAGATGCCAAAATAGTAGATAAAGAATTATGCTACATCTATAAAATACAGTGAAAAGCATTGAAAGCATCAAAGTCATCAAAAAGAATGAAAAACACCACTGAGGTAGATATATATGAGTGAGCTGATTTATTAAGTGAATAAAGACCATGCTGTGGGAATTTATATATACTTATATATGCATATATATAATGTAGTTTCATGAATTACAGTCATATGCTTAAATAATTTATTACATCTAGATCATAAATCAAGTGAATTCAAAGGATATTGATTAAGTGTGCGGTATGACTAATCTTTTGAGAAGACCACATACTGCAAAGTTGTGATATTTGTTTTTGAAAATCTCGTAATGTGATGGCACCTCAAGCACAGCAGTTAGTGACTGGATTGAAGTGGAGACACCTGGGCTGGGGATTTAGCTCAGTGGCTTAAGTGCCTGCCTGGCAAGCATGAGGTCGTGAGTTCGATCCCCAGTACCAAAAAAGAAAAAAAAAGAAAGAAATGGAAACACCATAGCTACATGTTCGACAGTGGCAAAGATAAATGTGAAAGAAATTAATGAATACAAAATTCATACTGATTTGTGGTTAATGGTAGAAAAAGGGTATTTGTCAATTACTAGAAAATGATTCTAAATGCTGAAGAAATAGTTATGAAGTTTCAATGATAGAATTTCCTTAAAATATGTGAATAGTCATGTAATTTTAGTTACATAAGTTTATGGGGAAATATTCTCACTTTGCATGACTGTGTGAGAACTGAAAAGTCACAGAATACACAATTTTAATTTCATTTCATTCTGTTTTTTTCAAACCACATCTCACCATGTTACTCAGATTGGCCTTAAACTCTTCCATTTAAGTGACCCACCTACAGTCTTAGGCTTCCAAGTACCTGGTGCTACAGACAGGCTCCTCTGTGCCCGAGAGAGCACTGTTCTAGTGCTGGCTTATCAACATGAGAGAGATGTGACTTGTGGGAATCATAGCTGGAAAGTGACAGAATTTTTCTCATTCTTTTATACTCTCAGTGAATCGGTAATTTCTGTTTCACAGAGTGAAATTTTAGAGTAACATTTTTGAGAAAACGGGAAACTATAGACATTTTACTGTAATAGAAAGCATACAATTTAAAGATCATACAACTGAGCTCAAATCTCTAAGAACTAATTATTTTCTGGTGCTCTTAAATGTATTTCAGGTTTTGCTCATTTTACAAAGAAACAAAATAGAAGTCATGGAATTTCAAAAAGATAACTTGCGTGTGAATGTCAGATTCAGATGTTACCACCACAAAAAACAGCGAAAAAAATCGAGTCTAAAATGACCTTAGAACAATGGCAGATGCAGACAGACAACAGGAGGAAACTGCATAACCTGTTAGAACAAGTATTTTATGCATCATTAACTTGTGATTTTTAGGAGATGCATATAGTTACTATACATGCACATCGCCCTTCACATAGTATCTGACTACTCTTTGCTGGGCATTATGTTATGTTGAATATGAAATGTTCTAGAAGACACAAAGACTTATTTTCCCCAAGGTGTTTATTGTCAAGTGCAGATAGATTTCCTAGCAGCTGTACCACAATGTGATTAATAGGGTGATGAAAAATTAGGGAAAATGCAACTTGGTCTTTGGCAGAAAGAAGAATGATAAAATAAAATTTCTCAGAACAAGTGGCCTCTGGATTCTCTGGATCTCTGGATTCTACAACAATTATCCAGTTGGATACGAAAGAAAAACAAGGTAGGTAAGAAGAAACAAATGAATGAAATATCAGGAGGAGAAAAATGTATAGTTCCAGAAGTAGAATACACACAGATTTAGGATGAATAAATTCCAATCCATTTAAGAAAAAAAGAGAAAACTGTACTAAGCTATAACAAAGAAACTGCAACCAATCCATATTGGACTAATTTCAAAAAATCTAAAGTTCATCGTAAATACAAAACACAAGTAAAACAACAGGTTTAAGATTAAACATATATCTATAGTTACAAAAATATGTACCAGAAAATTTTATTTGTTTTTATTGTTTTGTTTAGGTCTTTTGAAATAGTCTTTCCATGTAATTCAGAAAGGGCCTTGAACTCGCTATGTAGCCCAGGATGGCCTCAAACTCTCAGTGGTCCTGCAGCCTCAGCCTGGCTAGTCCTGCGATTACAGGTGTACACTAGTACACCTGGCCAGTACATCTATTTAAAATAAACGATCTTAAATTTCCCAAAAGGTAATTGAATAGTTACTGTCTTTATGTCATCTATATCTAGTTATTTAAGTATACTGATGTGAAAACTTGCGACTCATATTTTTTTAAAAAGGTACAATTTATATACGTATTTAAAATATATAGAAATGAGAGGAAGGACTATTCATAGCTCATTATTTTGGATTGCCTTTCTATTCTACTGATTGGTTTATTTATATATGGAATCTACCAGAGGCCACATAAGAATTAAATATTCAACTGGTAAGACTTTCCTTCAAACATTTCTTTCCTCAAAGCAAAAACTAGAACATATTCAGCTTTAACTCTCAGAAACAGCATTCAGTACAGACGATGACATGGGATTCCATAGCTTCTTCCTAAAAGTACTTTTTTTTAGTTGACTGTGCTGTCCTGCAGGAGTTATTTGTGATCATATTATGCTGCAGAAGTTGGAGTTCCAGTGACAGCTTACGCTACCCAAAGACAGCCTTGAAGTGGAAGTTTTTAGTGTTGAAGGGATGCTTAGAGTTTTAGTTTATGGTCAGTTTGTTGTTCAGTGTTGTAATTTATGGATCAATATATTTTTCCATATTGCAGTATTTAGATTTATTTGCCAATTTTATAAAATGACATGTACCAGATAGTTCTTTTTAATGTGAGTGTAATTTTTGTGATATGTGGATCATAAAAAAGTGCCATAAAACCAGACTAATGAGACAACTTTAATTATGTAACCATATTTGTAGCTAAGCACCTGTCCAATCAGTACATTGATGACAACTCATTGAAATCTTAGTTTGCTCCCATTTTTCCACTTAATTTTTGAATTTTTGACAATGTAACTACTTTCTTTTGATTATTTGAATACCAGTAATGAAATGAGACAACATAGAATGTCATTGAAGTATACAGGCTTTTTTGCCTTTGAACTCAAATGGTTAGTTATCTTCATTAAAAAAGAAAACAAGGAAACAAAGAATTCTACAGATCAGAAAAGATTCAAGGCACAATTATATTTTTGTAGACTATTTTCTTTCTCTGGTGGATTACAGAGTTATGTAAAAAGTGTCATTGGTATAATATCTGTAAAACACAGGAACACAATCAATAACAAGAGTTGGAGGGAACAGACAGGGACAGCAGGTGAATGGGGATGAGTTATATGGAAAAACTCACCACACTAAATGTGATCCTTAGGTACTGCAAACATGTAGTAATAAAATAATTTTTAAATAGCAAAAAATGCTAAAAAATATGACAAATGTTTTCAGAAGTTGCTGAAGAAAAATTTATTGGCTAGAAAGTTAGAAGTCAGAAAAAAATGTGAGACAATGAGGAAAATGATAATTACTAAAAAGATTGTAAGGGTAGATATATTGTGCCAACTTGAGTTTAGAAGCTTCTCCAAGTAACTCAGTGGCTCTAATACATCCTAGTTTCTCTGCATCCTAGGATGTAGAGGACATGTCCTGGGGCAGCTGTTTATGCTCTACGATGTTGTAATGGTTGATTCATTGTGTCAACTTGAAAAGTTTAGAAGTGTGACTAAATGACTCAGCTCTGGGCCAGAGTCCTTACTTTGTAAATATCCTGAGCCTGTGCAAGAAGAGGGCAGGGAGATGATGTGAGTATGACACTCACACAAGGACAGATAGGCTGCACACAATATAAGGGAGGAAAAGAGGCTTGCTGGGCCTCCTTTGCTCTTGGTATTTCTGCTGTCTTCTGTCACCTTGAACTGTTGTCCCTTACCATGTCACCTGCCTTGTGGCCAGCTGATTTCAGATTGAAACCTCTACAAACTGTGAGCTAATAAACTTTTCCTCCTTAACTTTGGGTGTTGGATATTTTTTGCCTCAGCAACGAGAGAAAAGTAACCAAGATAAGGATCAAATGAATGATTTTCATCTGATGAAATTTGACCTTGGTGACAGATATATGGTATAACCAGAATTCTAATATCCATGCTTAACCTGCATAAAAAATGCATTAAACAATTAAAGGATTTCTTTAAAGTTTGATAGTTGATGGTTCATTAAATGATAATAAAAAACACAGTCCCATAATCAGTTGGCAGAAAGCAATACAATTTCAATAGTGGATCAACTAAATGAGAAAATGTGATTAATCTTTTGAAAAATTATAATGCTAGAAATACAGTTTAAATCAGATTTCTCTAACTAAATCCAAACATGCTATAAAAAACACAACTGGAAAGCTGATCTTTATGCTTTAATAAAGGAGGGAAGAAAATAGAAGCCAGAGAAAATTGTATATGATAATATGCAAATTGAAATGTAGTGATGAGAATATCCTGGGAAAGAGATGAAGACATTTATTGAAAATAATTTTAAATTATTGTAGATACTCCTGTTAGGAATTCTAGGGACACAAGAAAAAGTACATTTAATTGAAGAAAAAGATTATTTTCTTTGTTTTAGAAAGCAATTACAAAATTTGAAACACATAATGCCAGTAAAGTTATTAGGTGACATGAGAGAAAAGGTGCTGTGTTCACTATTTTTAAATATTATGAAGAACATTCGCTGAATGAAAAAAAATTCCTAAGTTGCATGACCAGCTAAAGAAAAACAAAAATACAGTATTGGGATAATAGTTTCTAACTTTAAGGTACTGCTGTAAATATCTACTTAAAATATCTCTTTGAAGGAAACTAGCTGAAGTAGTAGAAGTTTGAAACTAAAATGATTCTTCCTTCTCAAGGCAACCTACACTGCAGTTTATAAGATTCACTGGTGAAAGTAGAGAGGGCATCGGATTTTACAATCATCAGCAGCCAATAATATATCATTATCTTCTTATTTATATAGCTGTCTGTTTAAGATTAAAGTTTAAACACACTGTTTAAATCATAATTTATTTTGGTTGGATAGAGTATGTGTATAAAACATATTCTTTAATTTTCATAGAGAGTCAGAGATGAAATGATTTTGTTTTATATTAAAAATGGTAGAGAGCATTAATCAGCTTTCCTGTTACTGGGATAAAATAGCTGAAACTCACAGCTTAAAGGAGGAGAGGTTTGGAGGCACTTTTTTTTCTCACAATTCCATAAGTTTCAGTCTATGATTATCTGGATCTAAGGCAAAACAAAAATAAAAACTAAAACTAAAACTAAAACAAAAAAAAGCACCCCCCCCCAAAAAAAAATACATGAACAAGAGCATGGCAAAGAAAACTGCTCAAGACACCCAAGAAGCAGAAAGAGCAGGTATCAGAAACCAGATCGTATCCAGATTCATGTACCCTTGACCCATTCAAACATCTCCAGTAGCGTGCTTCACTAATCTTCTAGGTGTCACTCAAACCCATCAACTTGATGAGTAAGATTAACCGCACACAGAGCTCCACTTTTCGTAAAACAGCACAATATAATTAAAACGTCACAAAATATTGGATGATTCTAGTTCTGTTTGTTTGTCTGAACTTGAATACATCTATTCCCTTTTCTGCCTTCCAGGATGTAATTATAAAAAGTTCATAATAGTATCATTTCCTTTTAATTCTCAGGATAGAGCATGTTGTAAAGTGTATCCACAAAAGTGACCCATGAAAAGAATGAGAATTATTAATAGAAAGCTACCAAACATAATTTTTCTTTTTTCATTAAGAACCTGGTAAAGCTTAATCATCAAAGCTAAGCAAATCTGTCAGCAATTAGTTCCAAGGGAAAATGTACCAGTTTGGTTTTGTATTGCTTGAGTGAATTTGTACCTGGAAGGGAAAATAAAATATAACTATGCCTCATCGTCAGTGTTTTTTCAGGGCAAGGATGTCTTTTGGTAACATCACACATTCAATATTTTACTATTATCCTGATTCTGTCAGCTGAAAGTGCCTAGAAACTAAAATACCAAGTAGCAATAAGCACACTAGCTTAGAAATCTGACTTCAGTTTTATTAATTCTTCAACAAGAAGAAACTGACATTTCTTGAAGCCATGGCTGGTTCCAGGACTAGAGCAGGGAACATGTAATATACACAGACTCTCTGTAGAACCATGAAATAATAAAGTGTTCAAAAACCAAAACATCTTTCATGCACCACCTTAATGCAACTTTGTCAGAAAGATACAGAAGCCAAATGACAGTTTTCAGTGAGGAAACCCAAAGGGGGAGGGGATTTGAGAAATGAAATAAAATAATGTTAGCTTACAGCTATAGGATAAGTTAAAAATCTATGCAGTGTGTAGTAATAGAAATAAATGACAGAGTAAGATATGAGCAGCATTTGTGGTCCATGGGGGAGGTGAGTTTCAAATAAGTTATTTACATGTTCCTTTCATCAAGGTACAGAGAACTTTTCTAAACACACACATCCCCAACCACCTACACACATGCATACACACACATACACACACACACACACACACACACGTGTGGACTGTGCACTATCATTTGTAGCTTCCTTCCATGTGGTACAATACAAAAATGAGTGGAAAAAAGTGTAAGTTCACAGATTTTTAAGAAACTCTGACAAATTCAGCCTGGAAACGTCAGCCAGAAAAATCAAAGTCACTACTAACAGTTCAAGATAATTAACTCCAAGTAATACCAGAGAAACTAGTCAACAGGAAACGAAAGATTCATGACAACTAAATGTAGTGTGGATTAGATAACTGGGGGGAAAAAAAGGACATTTGGCAGAAACCATTGGGATTTGAAAATATGTGAACTTTAGTTAATTTAGGCTAAAAAAAAAGTGCGGGGACTAATCTGCAAATGAATTTCACTAAAGTCCATGACTTCAGTGGAAATTGGAGTCACCAACTAACTGAAATTAAATCTACACTTAATAGTATGAGAACGAGATAGGGAAAACCGATGGAGAGTGGAAGGCAGAGGCCTAATGAATTAAAAGGACAGAATTAAAATGACTACTAAGGACATTCATTAGGGTTTTCGATCACTCAACAGTAATGAAAGTGATATTATAAAACCAAAATATTCATTAAGTATCAGCTAAATTGAGACTTTAAATTGTAGGAAACATTTTTTTTTAAAGAGCTGATATTTTCAAAATGATAAAATACACTCAAAGGGCATATCTGGCAATTCTAAAGATTTTCACTACCTTTAAGTGCTTTCTCCCTCTTAATGTTGTTCAAAAGATTCAGAATATCCTGTCACATTCCAGGTCTTTCCTGTTTTGTGAGTGCTGTGGGGGGAAAAGAAATCACACTGAATGCTCTTGAGGACATTAAAGCTAGGTTGCTGCTGCTCTACACACATTTTCTTAAGAGTGGGGAAAACCGAGTGATCCAGTCTTGTGAGAATGTATCGAAACAGGCATGCACACCACACACTCACACATGTGCTCCACATCTCAGTTCCCTAAGCATGTGAGCCAATGCTGTTCTTCTGTAAATTCAGAACATGTTTTTTTTAACAGACTGAAGAGAAATTTAATTACTGTATTAAATTTTCTCTCAAATGATTTTTACCTTTCTAGCCAGGTTTATAACATACTTGTGTCAATATGCTGTATAATTTGAAATTGTTAGGAATCTTTTTAAATGCTTTCCCTACAATAAAAATGATAAATATGTGAGGTAATGTGAAAATTAGCTGATGTTCCTACCAAAATTCATGTTGAAATTTAGTATTCGTGATGAGGAATGAAGAAGTGGGTCCAAGACCTTTAAGAAGAAAGTAGATCATAAAGACCCTGAAGTTAGGAGTAGATTAGTTCATTTGTGGTTTTACAGAGTACAATGGATTAATGAATTAGTGAGTAATCTTGAGTGGGTTTCTTGTAAAATCCAGGTTAGCTGTCTCCCACCCTTGTCGCTCTCACTGTATAATATCCTGTGCCTTCTCACAGAATTGTCCGCAACAAGAAGGTCCTCAGCAGAGGACATCACTGATCTTGGTTCCAGCTTCTAGAACCACTACTTGGTTACACTTTCATCCTTTATAAATTATTAGGTCTCCAGTATTCAGTTGTAGCATCATAAAATGAACTGAGACAAATGTACTTATATCAATAAACCTCATACTTCGTCTTCTAAATTTTTCTTATTGTTTATTTTTAATTGACATAAAAGAAGTCTGTGTTTTATGGTGATGTTTTCAAATACACACGTGGAATAGCTTAAATCATTTATCATATTGTTTTACATACTTATCATTTTTATTGTGGGGAAAGTATTTAAAAAGTTTCTTAGCAATTTCAAATTGTACAGTGTACTGATAGCCACTATAGTCAACATATGACACAACATGAATTTAATTCTTTTGAATTTAATTCTATTTGAAGTTTTGTGCCATTTAATCCACTGTTTTGATTTGTATTTAGATATCCTCCCAGAGCCCCATGCACTCATAGATGGGGATTTTCAGAGCAGGCTGGATCTAGGGTGTGTGACACTGAGGTTAAATATGTGTGGTACTGGATTAGTCCACTAACTGGCTTACCATATTTCTAGGTGAGGGTAATGGGAAGCCTCACCCTGGGTGTGGGTGGAACCACCCAAAAGCCTTGTAGCCTGGATGGGATAAAAGGGAAAGGGAGGCTGACTTCTTGTTGCTTCTGTTTCCTGCTTGCCTTTTCAGGGACTGTTTCTCCTCTGCCATGTTGCTCTGCCTTGGATCCAGCCAACTATGGACTGAAACCTCTACAAACTGTGAGCTAGAACAAACCTCTCCTCTTTTACCTTTGGGTGTTGGGTATTTTATCTCAGCAATGAGAAAAGTAACTAAGACACTAACATTTCCCTAAGCCCTCCTAGCACCCTGCCATTAGTTTCTAATTTAGGAAATAGAGACATTAGTATCACAATAACTAAAAGAATTAATTTTCTGCATAAATCTCAAATGCTATAAAACATATATTTATATCTGGTGATATTCAGGTATCTTTTAAACATAACTACCATTGGGTTTCCACATTAATAACAACTGGTAAATAAAAACAAACAAGCAAAAGACATAATAAATATAAGGAGGTAGGGACTCACAAAAGAGATATATATTTTATATATACAGCTCCTCTCCCTCTTCCTAACATGTGTGAGCTCAGTTCTGCTCCCTGAACAACATTGTCCAGTAGTTAAGGGAACAGATAGGCTTCAGGTCTTGAATTCAAGCCTTGACTATACCACTTACCATCTGAGTGTCTCTGGCTGAGTTATACATGACCTTCTCTCTCTATTATCAATTTGCAACATGAAGATAAAAACTCTGCAAGGACCATAAATTTGATAATGATCAATACAGAAAAATAGTCACTTGTAGAAGATATGCACACTTTTCCAGTGATTTAAAAAAAAGACACAAATACTGCCTATTTGAAGATGGCTGAACAAAGCAATGGTCATAGCAAAGCGTTTCCTGTTGATAGAGCAAGGTTCTCTGATTTTCCCAATGCCATAACAATAGCAGCTATGTGTAATAATGAACTTGTCAGATTTTGAAAACAGTTTATTACCTTGTGCTCTCCAGGACAGTTTACATGCTTTTTGCCTCTCTGAATTGTTTTCCACATGAAATTATACCTACTTACTCACCATTTGCAAGTAACTTACATGAAACTTTGACATTTGCACAGCCTATCTTGATACACTAAATGAAACAAAAGTCAGTGACTTAGGTGTTCTGGGCCTCAGTTGAACTTGGTATAAAGTATCTAGTTTTCTGTCAGTAATAATGAAGCCTTCATACAATGCTAGTGAGAGTTCAGTTAAATACAAATAATATGAATAAGGCCCCTGGCATTCTTTAAGTAGCCACTAAAGGTTAATCATACATACTACAAATAAAATAATAATTATTATTATATATCACCAAAACTTATGTTCTTTTGTTCTGAGATTCTAACCATATTTTAAAAATGCTTACCACAGTCATGAATTTTTATGACAAATAGAGAATAGAAGAAAAAAATGGAAACAAAGCTTTTGTAAATAAGGAGGGGAGAGGGATCAAAGGGAAAGGAGAGGAATAAGAATAAAAAGAATCAAGATCTGTTACCTACAGGTACAAATTCCCTATGATGAATGTGGTCATTATGCATATCTAAAATATACCAATAAAATTAATTTTAAAAAATAAAACTTCAAGTAGAGACTTATCTATGTATCTAAAATGTACCAATATAATTGGTACATTTATAAAAGAAAAAGAAAACTTAAAAAAAGAAAACTTTAGAGACTTACCTATGAATTAAATCAGAAAGAGCTTATGTTTATTGTGACTTACATATAATAAATGTTTGGCTTGACAATTTAAATATTCAACTTTAACATTAAAAGATATTTGGAGTTTGGGCTTATACTAGGGTGTTTTTTAGAGTTACCATGACAAAGTACCACAGACTGTGGATTTTTAAAAAAGGAATTTATGTTTTACAATTCTGGAAGAGTTTTTCTGAAGCTTTTTTCCTTCTCTGGCAGATATCTTCTTCCAACATCTTCATCCAGCCTTCCTTTGTGTGCATCTGTCTTCATCTTTTCCTATAAAGACATCAGTCATTGGATCAGGTGATACCTGTATGATACCATATTGCATTACTATCTTTTTAAAGTCCTCATCTCCATAGATTCATATTCTGAATTTCACATAAGAATTTGGGCAGGAAATAATTCAATTCACAGCTCAGATTTAAGTATGGATGCCTCTGACTCCAGAGTTCAAGGACACTCTAAACTATCTCTGTTTCAAAACAACTGGTTAATGTTTTTTCCCTGGAGACTTTTACATATAAGCCTTGGGTATTGTGATTCTACATCTCACATGAATGGATAGCAACTACTACTACTGTTTATCAAATTCCTTCCCTTTATTCTGAGCATAGGATAGTCTACATTTGGTGTAATTTTATGATTGAGTTCTGGCTAGTGAAATGTGAATGAAAGATATAATTTCTTTTAGGGTTACTTTATTTGTATCATTTACATAATGCTACAGTTTTTCTCTTATTCTTGTCCTCTGGTACTGGACACTGGTAGGATCTCCATTAACAAGGCTGTCTGAATGACTTCTGCCCTTGTTACAGAGCAAATTCTGTGGAAATAAGAAATAAGCAATGATATATAGCCACTAAATATTGGGATTTATCTGTTAAAACACAAAGATTTAACTTAATTTTAAAAATAAGTGTTTCTAATTTTAGAGTAAAAAAAGAAACTTAGAAATCATGAGAAATTTCCACTAAACTCTTGTAGAAAACTAAGGGCTGGTTAAAAACTTGAAACTTTATTGCATTCAGCAGAGGATACTGTGGCCTCAGGAATTCCTGGGTTTTGCAATACCTTATTTTTGTTCTGTGGACTTAAACATAAAAATGTAAACACAAGCATTGAAAAAATGTTAAAGTCCTTCTTTTTGATTGAGTAGCTTGATATCAATTTGTCTCCAAATAGCTTGAGAATGTCCAAACATCTGGCTGGTCATAGATATAAAAGCATGATTTTTCACTTAACTGACCACCCAGATTCATGATAATGATTTCTCAGAATTTGTTAACAAAATTATCCCAAAATTTCTTGACATTTTGAAGCATACAATGCAAGTTCTTTGCTATTTCTCAGGTTTTCAGTGTTTGATTTTTAATCTCAAAAACTGTCTTTAATTTGGTATTGTTCTTTTGTATATATTGTCCATTTCAAGATATAATGCATGCATTTGAAATTATGACACGAAGAAGAATCATATATGCAAAGATTTTTCTCTTCCATTGGAATATGAAGACACTGGAGTCCAAAGATGGCGGACCGGTAGGTAGCAGGAGAGGGACCCTCTCTGAGAGAGACTCTCTCTGAGAGAGACAGCTCAAATGTCAGAATAAAATATCTTGGAGAGACCAAACAGAGAGAGATGGACTCTCACAACCCAGGAAGGAACTAAAGTGCAAAAAACTGCTCGAATATGAGGTCCTGGGGCTACCATTAGTAAAGCTAAGATCAGTGAGCACGGCACCCTCCTCGAGCCGCCTGAATCCCTGCTGGAGACCTGATCAAATGATCGCTGAAGTGACTGGCTTGAGCCACTGGAGCGCAGAGCTGAACAGCCCTGCGTGCGGCTTGCCCGGACCAGCCCTGCACATGACCCACCCAGAAGCAACATGAATTCCCACTGCAGCTGCGCTGAAGTTGGAGGTCGGGGAACCCAGAAGTTTTTGGGGACCAGCATCAACACGCGGTGAGTGATGGGAATAAGACCCTCCCATGGGAAAGGGGAAACCAACTGCATGACATGTTGGATTTGGGCAGGAGAGCCCTAACTCCATAAGGAAGTGGATTCAGTTGGTTGCTCCCCTCACTGAGCGGATTGGTGGAATCTTCTTGGACTAGGCTGCGCCCCTAACCAGGACCCAGTGAGTCACTACAAATTAATTTCCTGATATCGGCACACACTGATGCAGTGAAGGCTTGCAAAGGTTGACTGGACTGGAGGTGAGGAGCCAGCGCACACTGCCCATGCGTGAACTCTAATCTCTGATAGCCTATTGAGGACAAAAGCTCCTAGCATGCATCCACTAGAGGAGCTTTAACCAACAAGAAAAGGGTCTGGAAATTACACTGTACACTTGTATGGAAGGAACCAAAAACATGACAAAAGGGAGAAATAAGAAAAAAACCCCAGCCCCCAAAACTGAGAACATAGATCCAGGAGAGGGAAATACAAAAGAGATTGAGGGCAGCAAATATGCAACATCAAGCACAGCGTTAGCAGACATAAAGAGATATCTTCAGTACCTCATAAGTGGGACCAAAACTGAAATATTAATTCAAATTAAACAAGAGATAAGTAGATTAATAAAAGAAAGACTGGGCACCTCTCAAGAAGACACAGACAAAGAATGGAGGAACACAAAAGGAGAGAAAAATTTAATGAAGAATACAGAAAAAACCTAGAATTCATGAAGCAGATTCAAAGAGATTATCAGGAAACTAAAGACTCAATAGAGAGCTGGCAAAACTGCTTGAAAGAAACCAAAGATAGACTGTCAAAAATTGAACACAAGCTTGTAATGTGCGATCATGAAAGGGAAGATCTCTTAAAAATAACAAGGGAGCAGGCAGTAAAGATACAAAGACTGGAAGACAACAAGAGGATCTATAAAATAAGAATAAAGCATGTGAATGAAGAAGCAGGAATCAAACAGAGGAATTACAAAGGCTATTCACAGAAATTATTAAGGAAAATTTCCCAAGCATAGAATGATATGCAGATGTGTGAAGCATACAGAACTGCAGCCACCTACAGCCAAAACAGAGCTACACCCAGATACATAATAATCAAGATCCCAGAAATTCAGTATAAGAACAGAATATTAAAAGCCATCAGAGGAAAGAAACAGATCACCTATAAAGGAAAACCCATCAAGATCACGGCAGACTTCTCGACACAGACCATCAGGTCAAGAAGAGCTTGGAGTGAAGTAATTCAAGTGCTGAAGGAGAACAATCTCCAGCCC
>PVJX010004877.1:0-90235 GCA_004027295.1 Dolichotis patagonum
ACAAGTGAAACAAGGTTAAACATTTCTGAAATGCAAAGGCACAAAATAAACATCACCATTCCAAAAGTTACAAATGGGGGAATATAAAGGATTGGAAACAGAGCAAGTCCAACATCCAGCAGGGCGAACATTAAGTCCTAGAGTTCCATGCTCAGCATTTGAAACAATCTGGTTGCAAGCTCCAAAAGGCTTGGGTGATTCCACCCCCAGGGCACTTTCAGGGATTTCAACTCCTGCAGTTTCTCTCTTAAACCCTCTCTGCTCAGTTTTTGCAGCTTTCCTTGGATGATCCACGTTCTTGGCTTTTCCAAACTTCTGGGGTCTCCACTGCACCTTTGGCTTCACACTTGTATCTTTACATATTGCCCTCTCAGGGGCACACTGCTTGGCCTCCCCGGCCCTTTGCAATCGAGGTGGAAGCCATCTTACCCTCAGAATTTGTGCATTTTCCTTGCACCTAAAATCAGCACCATGTGGATGCCGCCAAGGTCTGCTGCCAGCTGGAGCAGTAGCCAGGCTTTTCTCTCTCTTGACTATAGGGGTCCAGTGCCTGGATTGCTGGGCTCTGTTTACCTGATTGTGAAGAAAAGCTTTTCTATGTTGCCGCCATTCTGGAACCTCATGTGACCTCCCGTGCCATTCTGGAGCACGGTACTCTGAAGCTTTGTCATCTGAGAAAATTCTTTCACCTTTGCAGTTTGGAGACTGCAAAGGGTGAAAACCCGCTGCTTCCTGGGGTGCCCGGTGGCCATCTTTCTTATCTCTCTGTTCCTTCTCAGCAACCCAAGTCTCGGCACTATCTTTACAATCCACAGCTTTACTGGAGTTTTTCTTCTGGCCAAATTCACAGTGTTTTAAATTATCCTGCTGGGCTCTTCGTTCTTGATTAGCAACATAAAGCTGGCTAAAAGCCCCCAACAATAGCCATGCCACAGCCTCAAAGTTTGACTGCCTTGGAATTTCCTTTGCCAGATTAATCAGTCCATTACCCTTATCTCAGTCTCAGGCAAAGTCTCTGGGCATGAGCAAAATGCAGACAAACTTTCTGCCAAGCCATAACACACACCATAGGGAGTCCAACAACCAATCCAGTCCTTCTTCCCAGCAGAAACCTCTCAAGCATGGTCTTTACCATCAGGCTTTCTATCAGCATTCTGGTCTCCTGAGCTCTGACCAGAATCTCCTCTACAGAACAGCCTAAGCTGCTCCAGCTCTATGTATCCAGGCGACAAGTCCAAACCTTTCCAAACTCTGCTCACAAGCCATTTCCAAAGCCTCTCAAAAAACATGGTCAGGTGTAGTCACAGCAATGACCCCACTCCTCGGAACCAAATTCTGTCTTAGTTACTTACTACTCATCACTGAGACAAAATACCTGATGCCCAAAGTTGGGAAAGGAAAGGTGTATTTCTTACAGTTTTGGAGGTTTCAGTCCATACTCAGTTGGCTCCAAGGCAGGGTGGCATGGCGGGGCTGCAATTCATGGCGGCTGCAAACAGCAAGCAGAAACCGGCAAGAGAGAGACACACCTTCTTCCTGCCATTACATCACATCCTGGCTCCACCCCCTAGGAGGGTGTAGCACTGACACCATCAATCCAAGCATTAGACAATGAACCAATTACAAATGCACAACGCAAATACATGAAGCCTGGGGGCCACCAACATAAACCCTGACAGCCTGGAAGTTCCGCGTGGCGCTGTGCTCCCTGGCGCAGTGCGTGTTCTGGGGTTGGTCTTAAATGTGATCTCCGCCAGGCAGCGCATGCACTTGATGCGGAAGTGGAAAATAGGCAGGCCCAGGTGCACCTCCTCCACTGTCTCCTTGTGGGCACTGAATTTCTTCCCCTTGTAAATGTATCCCCGCTGTCTTACACCTCATCACCAGCTGCGCCTCGTACTGCTCGTGCTTGGGCAGCTCGAGCTTGGGGATCTTCGCGGGGTCAAAGTCCAGCGGGTAGTACTTATTTAGAACTTTCCGTTCTGACATCTTCACTTCCTACTTGCAGCTCAGGAGAACTGATTAGATATTAGCAAGCTTCTCCGGCAGTGCCCCGTAAACTTTCATTTAGATTACTTCCTCCAGCCTCTTATTAGCTGCAACATACATGGCTTCAGAGGAGCTCAGTGGAGGAGCCAGGCACCTTGTTGTCACTGAGAATGGCTGTGGTTCGCTTTCAGGAGCACTAGTCCTTACTTTGAGCATCGCTTCCTGGCTCCGGAGGGGAGAGTGTGTGCTGTTCAATCTCCTGGAGAAGCTTGTCAGGCTGGCTTCTTGACATGAACTCGGCTGTTACCGTTGGAGAAGCTCTAGACTTCTTGTGACTTGGGATGGCTGTGGTACATTTCTGGGGAGCTCTTGTCCTCATTTTGAGTGTTGCTTCCTGGCTCCAGTGCAGATCCTTCAGCCTACTGGCACAGATCATTCATCCTGCTGGCACAGACTTTCTGGCTTCCAACACTGACCTTTGGGCCTTCCCAGTGCAGACCCATGAAACAGACTTGCAGGAGAGATTGTTGTGGGCTCTAGGCCTCCAGTTAGACTTGTGGAGGACATTGTCATGGGCTCTAGGTCTTTAGTTGGAGTCATGCAAGACATTGCCATGGAATCCAGGCTCTCAGCTAAATTCTTTGGGTCTGTAGTGTATGGACAGAGTTCCTGCATGCACCCTTTTGTATCTGACTCTTTGAGTGACTACTGTAAAATAATTCTATAAATTATGTGTCCTGTATTGTTCCTCTTGACTACAACAACTTGGTTATTGTTTTGCTCTGCAGAAATTTTTAATTTGATATAATCACATTTGTTGATCTGTGGGGTTTTTTTTGTTTTTTGGGTTTTGGGGGGGTTCTTTTGTTTTTTTTTGTGCCCCTGGGATTCTGTTCAGAAAGTCCCTTGCCTATACCTACCTATGTCTTTAAGAGTTATCTTAGGTACTTTTCTCATTTCTTGGACAAAATACCCAACATAAGTTAAAGAAGGAAAGGTTTACTTTAGCTTACAGTTTGCAGAGGTTTTAATCCATAATTGGCTGGCTCCAAGGCGCCGTCGCAGAGGGCATCACAGAGGAGAAGCGTTTTGTGGCGAAGCAGTCATGAGGCAGCAAGCATTCAGCCTGCCTTCCCTTTTTATCCCATCTAGGCCACCAGCCTTTTAGGCTACCCTCTAGGTGGGTAGTGCCACCTAGAACTAATGCTAATTCCAGTCACTGGACCACACACTCTTAATCCCAGTATCATGTACCCTAGATCCAGTCAGCTCCAAAAAACCCACTTACGAGTGCATGAGCCTTTGAGGGGACATCTGGTTACAAGCAGAAACAAGTTTCACCTCCTTGAGCTGCCAGCAGATGGTTTTGACATTTAGATCTTTCATCCATTTTGATTTTAATGAGAGATATGGGTCTAGATTCAATCTTCTGTGTGTGGATAACCAATTTTTCCAGCACCATTTGTTAAGAAGGCTTTTTTCTAATGCATGTTTTTTGTCTTCTTGTCAAAGATTAGATAGCTGGATGTGCCTTGAGTTGTTTCTGTCTCCTCTATTCTGTTCCATTGATCCACATGTCTGGGTTTTTTACCATTACCATTCTGCTTTTATCAATGTAGATCTGTAATATAACTTGAAGTCTAGGGTTTTGATGCCTCCCCCTTTGCATTTGTTATTCAGGATTGCTTTTGCTGTTCTAGGTCTCTTCTGGTTCCATATGAATTTCAGGATTGTTTTTCCAGTTCTGTGAGAAATGTTGGTATTTTTATTGCGATTGCATTAACTTTGTTTATCAGTTTTAGAAACATAGCTATTTTAACTATATTGGTTCTGCCTATCCAGGAAAAGGGGCTATCTTTCCATTTTCTGATTTCCTCATACATCTCATTTTTCAGAGTACTGTAGTTTTCATTGTAGAGGTCTTTCACTTCGTTGGTTAGGTTAATTCCTAAGTATTTATTTAATTTTTCTTGATACTTTTTGAACAGTAATTTCTTTTGCTATAAGTTATTCTGGAATACAGGAACACTATTGATTTTTTTGTGTTTTGGTTTTGTATCCTGCTACACTACCAAATTTGGTTTTGTTTTTGGTTTTGTTGGTTTTTTGAGATAAGGTTTTGTTATGTAGTTCAGCCTGGCTTTGAACTCACCATGCAGTCTAGGCTAACACTGAGCTAGTGATGGTCCTCTGCCTCAACCTTCTGAGTGCTGGGATTACAGGCATGCACTGCCATACCTGGCTCCCAATTTGGTTGTTAATTTCATCAGTCTTTTGGTGGAATCCTATGTAGAAGATCATATCACCTACAAATAATAATTTCTTCCTTTCCTGTATATACCCTTTGTATTACTTTCTCTTGCCTGATTGCTCTGTTTGATGTTTTGGGAACTGTTTTGAACAGGAATGGTGATAGTGGACATGCTTATCTTATTCCTGATTTTAGAGGGAAATTTTTCAGTTTTCCCTCCATTAAATATGATGTTGGTTAAAGTGTCATAGTGGCTTTTATCAGATTGAGATAAAGTCCTTTTATACTTATTTTCTTCAGTTTTTTTTTTTTTTTAATCATAAATGGATGTTAGCTTTTGTCATTGGCTCTTTTGGGGTCATTTAAGAGGATCATATGATTTTTGTACTTGCTTCTGTTTAGGTGCTGTGTTCAATGATTGACTTATCTATATTGAATTCTTCCTGCATTCCTGGGATGGATCTGTAGATTTCTTTTCTACTAAATGGAGGAAATAGCGTTACCCAATCTTGTGTGAATTAAGTATGATATCATATGTAAAATAGTATGCTGTTTCATAATCCTGCTATACTGTACATCTAATATCCCGCCCCCAAAAGGAGCTTATATTGGAGGCTTGGTCCCTAGCTGGTGGCATTATGAAGAGGTGGAAGAAACTTTAGATGTGGGGCCTAGTTGGCAAAGGTGAGTTGGGGGGATGTATGCTTGAAGGGGATACGTTGTACCTGTGCAACTAACATTAATCTCTCTATCACTCTCACTCTCTCTTGCTCTCTTTCTTGCTCTGTGCCAGGATGTTCTGCCTTACCACAGGCCCAGAAAGAACAGAGCCAAGTGACTGCTGACTGTAACTTTTAAAATCATGAGCCAGGGGCCAGGGATTTAGCTTAACAGCTCAAGCACTTGCCTGGTAAGCATGAAGGCATGAGTTTGATCCCCGGTACCTAAATAAATAAATAAAAATAAAGTAAAATCATGAACCAAAATAAATCTTTCTTCTTGTAAGTTGTTTGCCTTAGGTATTTGGCCACAGCAACAGAAACCTAACACATACAGTAAGAGCCTAATAAACCTTAGCTGATGTTATTATCATTATTGAAGCTATTTAAAATCATTGATTCATATAATTGCTTCTCCTGTCCCTTTCCATTTCAGGCATTTCTGCATATTATCTCAACCTTTATACTTCCACTTCATTCACAAAAGAGTAATGTCTGTGGGAATTGTCTTCTACTGCAAACTAGAAAACTAGACAAACTATCTGAAACACTGTTTGAGATATCGAATAGAAGGCAGTAGGTGGTCCCTTGGAGAAAAGAGGGAAAAAGAGGTGGCCGTACTGTTGTTGCAGTTTCCTGCTGCAAGCATTTTCTAGGCTGCAGCATATAGACAGGTAACCCAAATGGAGCCTGAGATCTTGCTCAGTTAAAATGAAAGCAAAGGTCAGGAAGTGCCAGGTATAAGACAGGAAGGCAATAAGGAGACAAAAAGGACCACATTTGTAGAGACTCCCTTGAGTCTTTGGTTGCAACCTGATCTGTACATGCATGGAGTGAAACTTTTCAAAAGTGAGGAAACATTAATTGAATATAAGTAAACCAGTTTCCAGAGTTCACACAAATCTGGGAATAATGTGTTTTCTCACCAACCAGAAAGAAGCAGTGTTATAATACACAGGCTGTAGAAGGGTCGTGACTTAAATTTGCCTTAGAAGTCTGAAGTGGTGGAGATGACTATAATCCTAACATGCAGGAGAGTGAGGCAGGAGGATCACTGCTAGTACCAGGCCACTTTGGGCTATATGGTGAGTACGAGACCAGCCTGAGCTACATAGTGAGACCTTGTCTCAAACAAAAAAAATTAGCTTAAAGAAAAGCCTTCTTTGGATCTGCCTCATGTAACACAAGCATTAAAAGAATTCAGCTGGCCTTTAAGTATCATAATTGTACACCAGAACAAAATCCAATGTCTTATAAAAGTCTATAACCAAATCAAATACTCAATATAAAATGTAGTGTTTGGGATCCAATCAATAATTCTGAGCAAGAAAAGATAACCCGTAAGTAAGAGAATGAACCATCAACAGAAACAGATGCAGAAACGACAGACCTGAAGGACCTGGTAGACAAAGATTCTAAAACAGCTAATAAGGTAAATTTACTAAAAAAAACTGGTTGTGGTGGTGCATGCCTATAATTCCAGCACTCAGGAGGCTAAGGGAAAAGGATTTTAAATCTGAGCCAACCTGGACAACTTCAGACTTAGTGAGATCCTGTCTCAAAGTAAAAAAAATCTGAAAAGGACTATGGGTATGGCTCAGTGTAAAGGCCCTGGATTCAGTCCTCATTACCAAAAAACAAAAAATTTTTTTTGCTTGAGAATAAATGAAAACACGAACATAGTGAAAGCAGGTATGAAGATAGATCACTACCGAGTGATACTTAGATTTTTAAAAAATCTGAAAAGAGAAATATACCAGATAGGATTAACAGCAAATTAGCCACTACGAAATACAAAGGCAGTGAACTTGAAGCAATACACATCATCCCAAATCACAGAATCTATGTGACCTGTGAGAAAATATATAAGATATTGCGTATTAGTTTACTGTGGCTATCAAAAGTTAGAACAAATATAGTGGCTGGAAACAACACAAATTTTTTCTTTTCTGGTTCTATAAGTAAAAAGTCCAATTAGGTATCACTAGTGTCAAGAGGGCTACATTTATTTCTTGAGGCAGAAGAGGAGAATCCATTTCCTTGCTTGTTTCAGCTTCCAAAGGCTGCCTGCATTCCTCAGATTGTGGTATCTTCACTCCATCTTCAAAACAATTAACAATGTAGTCCTCTGGTGCATCACTCTGATCTATCTTTTGCTTCTTCTATTTTAAAGGGCCCTTGTGATTTACTTTGTGCCCACCCAGATATTCTTGGATAATCTTTGTGTGCATCTGTGTGTTTTAGTGAAAACTTCCTAAATTTTTTCTATTTTTTTTTCTAGGAAAATGTCTTGCTATGTAATCCAAGCTGGCCTCAAACTCATGATTCTACTCCCTCAGCCTCCAGAGTGCTGGGATTAAGGTGTGTGCCATCATGCTTGATTTCCTAATGTTTTTATTCTTGGTACCATTATGACAGTTTATGGGCAATGTATTGATGTAATGAAAAGAAAAAATACAGAAGACCTCAGGGACAGACGTATATTTGACACCACATTTCATTAATCAATAGCTGCACTTTTTGCAAACTGTTGGACAGTAATGAACAAGAATGGCTTCCTGTTAAAGCTGCAGTAACTTTCTGACTATGGATCAGTGTTCCTTCTGTATTCAATTTTTATAGGCCCTCTAACATCTAGAACAGCTGTCACTGAGTAACCTGAAGCTTTTCTGACAACTTCTTGCTTTCCCTCCTGCTAAGAACTGCAGCCCTTTCATATTTTCAAAGCATTCTGCTACCATACCCACCATTTCTAGGTCCATTGCAGCACCATAATCTTTCTGGTTTAAGGTCTCTTTTGCCTTGGTACCTAACAGATCCTCAAGTTCTGAGGATTTAGTTATAGACATCTTGAGAGAGTCATTATTTCATGTTCTAGTTGTATGATTGTGCCAGAAGAGAGGAGAAAAACAGGAAGGCAGAAAATATATTTGAGAGCCAGGTGCACACCTACAATCCCAGCACTCATGAAGCTGAAGCAAGAGGATGAACACAAGTTTGAGGTCAGCCTGTGTACATAGTGAGCTCAAGGCCAGTTTGAACTACATAGCAAGGCCCTGTCTCAAAAACAAACAAAAAACTCTCAAGGATCCTAAATTTGAAAAACAAAAAGAATTTTAAAAGCAGAGGAAAAAAATGAACACATGTATATTATAAAATGAACACATGTATATTATGGCTTGTGTCTAAATGTTCCCTCAAAGCTTCATGCAGTCATAGGTGGGGTTTTTTCAGAGGTAGCTGGATCTAGAGTGTGTGATTCATAGTCCAATACTAGGATTAAGGGTGCTAGGATTAGGGTAGGTGATTACTAAATCAGTCCACTGGTTGGTTTGGCACAGCCTTAATCCCAATAGACGAGAAAGAGTACAAAGAGGGCACAAAAAAAGCTGATAAGGTCTCTTGCTTGCTTTGCTACCTTCTGCCTTCCATGAACTGTTTCTCCTCTGTTATGCTCTCTGCCATGCTGCCACGCCTTGGAGCCAGCTGACTATGGACTAAATCCTCTGCAACTCTAAAGCAAAATAAACCTTTTCTCCTTTAACTTTGAGTATCAGGTATTTTGTCTTAGCAATAAGAAAAGTAACTAAGACAGAGATTAGATAAGAGGCAGAAGTACAGGAAAATTTGTGCTTTAGGCTTTGTGAGAGAGGTGGAATGAATAGAAGATAAATGGTACATGTTAAAAGGTAGATGATAAAGAGGTATAGGTACTCAGATTAAAGGTAGTTTATTAGGAAAACTGACTTGTGTTTATGGGGCCGAGAAATATCACAGCATGCTGTTTGCAAGCTAGAGTTCCTGGAATGCTAGTAGCATGGCTCAGTCCAAGTCTTGAATGCCTCAGAACCAGGGAAGCCAAAGGCATAACTCCTGGCCTGAGGCCAAAGGCCTGGAACTTGCTGCAGAAAAGGAGGCAGATCCCAGAGTCCAAAGGCCAGAGAGCTTGAAGTTGCAATATCCTAGGGCAAGAGAACTGTGTCCTACCTCCAGGAAAGTGGACAGAATTTGTTTTTTCTCTTGACTGTTGTTCCATCTGGGGCCTTAGCTGATTGGCTTCACTCACAGCAGTGACAGATCTTCCCCATTCAGTACATGGAATTCCAAGCCAATCTCCTCGGAAGCACCATCACAGACACACTGAGAATAATGTTTACCACCTCTCCAGGTATTCACACCATCACCTACGATCATATATCACACTTCATACCAGAAACTTCGTGAGCAGAAGAAATCGGAGTGGCATCTTTAAAACGCTGAAAGAAAAATTCTCAACTGAGACTCTATATTCAAAAATGAAGGTGAAATAAAGAATTTTTCAGACACAGAAAGCTGGAGAAATTGATCACCAGCAGATATGTAATAGAAAAAATTTTAAAGCATTTTTTAAAAATTACTAAAAGAAAACCAAGGCCTTCAGCAAAAGGAAAATGAAACCATTTGGAAATCTGGATCTAAACAAAAGAATAAAACACACTGAAATATATGATTAAATATAAAAACATTTTTTGTAGCTTTATTTTTTAAAATTGAAAGATAAAAAATTTCAAAACAAGATATTACAGTAACAATGATTAATACATTGTGTATTGTTATCTTTAAATTAGTCACTCAGAGTACAAGATATAGACATTTAATTTATTCACACAATATTAGCACAAAACTTTTCAATGAATTAAGAAAAATTAGTATCATAACTATCATGCATATGTATATGTTTTCCTTTTTATTTTTTAAATTTTATTTTAGAATAAAATCAAGCAAAATAAAACAGAATAAAGCCAATCAAAACAAGACAGTATAAGTGACAGAAAATTTCAAAATGTAATAGGGAATCAACAATGGTTACCATAATGCCTCTTGTCTTCAAAATAGCTGCCCATACATTCAGACATAGTAAAATCAAACAAAATAGAAACAATAGTACCAATAAAAAAAACAATGAGGGCAATACAGAACTTCAAAACAAGATAATAGTAAATCCAAAATGGCTACCATAATATATATTGTTATCTTCAGAACAGCTGCCTATGCCATCAGGTACAACAAAATGAAACAAAATAAAACCCAACCAAACAAAACATTGAGAACGATACAGGATTTTGAAACAAGATAATAGGGAATTAACAATGGCCACTGCCTTCAGAAGGAGATCCCACATATGTGCTACATTGCATATTGTTATCCTCTGAATAATCAGACTACCCGCTTTAGGTCTGCAAAATCAGTGAAGCACTAAACATTACAAGCATTAAGTTGTATTTATCTCATTAGCTATCATTCAGCCTGTGTTTCTCCAGATCAGCAGGTTGCTTCCGGGAGGGTGGGGGAGTAAGATTGGCTCTTCTCGTCTCCCTGTCTGCACACTGGCATCTGGCTCTCCCCCAGTCAGTCCGCACATAGGGCCAACTCACAGGTCTTAGCTTCTTGTTGACTTCTTGTTCTCCCTCCCTGCAGTCCACACATGGCAGACTCACATGAGAGGACTGGTATCTGGCTCTGCCCCAGTCAGCCCATGCGTGTGCCAACTCACAGGAGGGCTAAGCTTCTTGTTGACTTTTTGTTCTTCTCTGCTACCTCCCTTCCTTCTTTTCTCCTTAGCCCCATTCTAGTTCCCCTTTTCTTTTGAACAGTTTCTTCCCATTTGATAGTATCTATTGCACATTTTGGTCCTTATTTACTCTTTCAGCTTCTCACACAAGGGAGATAATTCAATGTTTACACACATGAGCCTGAGTTATTTCAGTTATTAGTATGGTCCCAGGTTACATCCTTTTACCTATATAAGTCTCCAGTTTACCCTTTTTATAAATGAGTAGTGCTCCATTGTATAAAAATACCACATCTTTTTTATCCATTCCTCAGTTGATGGATATTTGGGTTGTTTCCAAGATCTGGCTATTAAAAATTGTGCTGCTATAAACATCGGTGCACATATATTGCTGTGGCATGCTGTTTTCAATTCTTCTGCAAAAATACCCAGAAGAGGAATAATTGGACCTCTAATCCTAGTTATTGAGGAATCTCCACATTGATTTCGAGAATAGTTGCACCAGTCTACACTCCCACCAACAGTGGAGAAGTTTCCTTTTTCCCCAGAGCCTCTCCAGCATTGGTTATTGGTTGATTTCTTGATAATAGTCACTTTTTCCAGCGTGAGATGGAATCTCAGCATTGTTTTAATTTGCATCTCTCAAAGCACCAGTGATGTTGAACATTTTTTCATATATTTATTTTTTTCCTCTTTGTATTTCTTCATCTGAGAAGTGTGTATTCATCTCAGATGCTCATTTTTGAATTCAGTCTTTAAATCTGGGAGGACTGATTTATTTTTATTTTTTTTTAGTTCTTTATATGCTCTTGGTAATGATCCTTTGTCTGAGGAACAGCTGGAAAACATTTTTTCCCTACAAATTATGGGTTGTCTCTTCACTCAGTGGTTTCTTATGCTTTGTAGAAGTTTTTTTTAAATAAGATGAGATCCAAGTTGTTGATTTGTTGTGACATTTTCTGTATGAATGGGGTTTTATTCATAAAGTCTTCTCCTACACCAGTGTCTTCAACAGTTTTACCTATTTTGTCCTCCAGAAGGTTTAATGTTTCTATTTTAATATTTAGGTTTATGATCCGTTTTGATAGATATGGATCCTATTTTAATCTTTGGCATGCATAGAGTCAATTTTTCCAGGACCATTTATTAAAATAAAGGCTATCTTGCTTTCTAGCACCACTTACTAAATAAAGGCTATCTTTCTTCCAGTGAATGTGCTTGGCACCTTTGTCAAAGATAAAGTGGCTGAGTATGTCCAGAGTTGTTTGTGGATCTTTGACTCTGTTTCGTTGATTTTTGGGTCTGTTTTTTTTTATAGTACTATGTTATTTTTATATAGTAGTTTCACAGTAGAATTTCAATTTGGGGATTGTGATGCCCCCTGCCTTGCCTTTGTTACCCAGAATTGCTGTGGTAGATTGACAACTAGTGATCAACTTGTAACACCCAGCTGAACTGAATCAGCATGGTACTGGGTGTGGAAGGCCCCCTAAAGGGTGTTGCCAACAACATAAAAAGGAGACCTGGAGAGGGAGAAGTGGTGTCACTGGTTCTCCTGTTGCCATTGGTTCTTCTGGAGGAGCTTGTTGGGCTTCTTTTTTGATGTGGATTTGGCTGTTCTGATCATCAGAGGAGCTCGGGACCTCGTTGTCACTTAGAACACCTGCAGTTCACTTTGCGGGAGCTCTAGTCCTTACTGTGAGAATCACTCCCTGGCCCCAGGGAGGAAGATGGTGTGCTGTTCAATCTCCAGGAGAAGCTTGTTATGCCGGATTCCTGATATGAATTCAGCTGGCAGAGGAGTTTGGGTCTGTCTTGTTGCTGAGGATGGCTGTGGTACTTTTTTGAGGAGCTCTGATCCTCATTTTGAGCATCGCTTCCTGGCTCCAGTGCAGATCCCTCAGCCTGCTGGCACAGATCCTTCATCCTATTGACATACAGGCTTTCTAGTTTCCACCACTGATCTTTGGGCCTTCCCAGCGCAGATCTGTGAAACAGACTTGTATGAGTCATGTTGTGCGCTCTAGGCCTCCACTTGGACTTATGGGAGGCACTGTCATGGGCTCTAGGTCTTCAGTTGGATTCATGCAGGCCGTTGCCATGGAATCCAGGCCCTCAGCTGAATTTTTTTGAGTTGTAAGTATGTAGACAGATTTTGGGCACTTTCTTGTGTTTGACCCTTTGGGTGACTATTATAAAATAATTCTAAAAATTATGTGTCCTGTTCTTTGCAAATGTTGACCACAGCAATTGCTTTTGCTATTCTAGATCTCTTCTGATTCCATGTGAATTTTGTGATTATGTTCTTTAATTCTGTGAGATATGCTGTTCAAATTTTGATCAGAATTGCGTTAACCTGTATAGCAGTTTTGAAAGTATGGCCATTTTTACTGTAGTGATTCTTCCTATCCAAGAGCAAGGAATATCTTTCCGTTTTGTGATAGTCTCTTCAATCTCCCTTTTCAGAGTACTGTAGTTTTCAATGTAAAGGTCTTTTATATCCTTCATTAGATTTATTCCTAAATATTGTTTTTTGGATGCTATTGTGAAAGGTATGGTTTCCCTAATTTCTCGCTCAGTGAGTTTGTTATTCATGTTCAGAAAGGCTATTGATTTTTGAGTGTTGACTGTGTATCCAGCTACACTATTGAATTTGCTGTCTTTTAGTGGAATTTTTGGGGTCTTCTATATAGAATATCATGTTATCTGCTAATAGTAATAATTTAACTTCTTTCCTTTTGGTATTTGTTTTTATTTCTTTCTCTTGTCTCATTGTTCTGGCTAAAGAGTCCAGGAATATGTTGAATAAGAGTGGAGATAGTGGACATCCTTGTCTTGTTCCTGGTTTTAGAGTGAAAGCTTTTAGTTTTTGTTCATTTAGTATGATGTTGGCTGTTGGTTTGTCATAAATGGCTTTTATCAGATTGAAATAAAGGCCATCTATTCTGATTTTATGCAGGGTTTTTTTTTTTATCATGAATGGCTACTGGACTATGTCAAAAGCTTTTTCTGCATGTATTGAGATGATCATATGGTTTTTGTTCTTGCTTCTGTTAATATGGTATATTACATTTATTGATTTATGTATATTGAACCATCCTGCATCCCTGGGATAAATTCTACTTGGTCATGGTATATAATCTTGTTGGTGATTTGCTGCATTTGGTTTATCGGTATTTTATTGAGAATTTTTGCATCTATATACCAGTATTTTATTGAGAATGTTTGCATTTACAGAGATTGGTCTATAGTTCACTTAGTTTGGACCTTCTCTGGCTTTGGTATCAGGGTAATGCTTGCTTCAGGGAATGAATTTGGGAGTATTACTTCTTTTTCAATTTTTTAAAAGACTTTGAGAATTAGTGGTGTTAGATCTCTAAAATTTCTTGTAGAATTTAGCAGTGACTCTATCAGGGTCTGGACTTTTCTTTGTTGTTAGGTTTTTTAATTATATCTTCAATTTCATTGATTAATATTGATTTATTTAGGATTTTTATATCTTCTTGATTCAGCTTTGGTAATTCACATGTATCTAAGAATCTGTCCATTTCTTCTAATTTTCCATCTTACTAGAATACAAGTTCTCAAAGTAGGTATAGATGATTTTCTGGATTTCTTCAGGGTTCATTGTGATTTTACTATTTTTGTTTCTAATGCATAGATTTGAGTTTTTCCATTTTTTTGATAAGCTAAGCTAAGGGCTTATTGATTTTATTTAATCTTTTAAGGAAATAACTCATTCATTGACTCTTTGTATTGTTTTCTTAGTCTTCAATGCATTAAATTTCTGCTATAAACTTTATAATTTCCTCCCTCACACAAACTTTGGGCTTGGTTTGTTCTTTTTCAAGAAATGTGAGGTTCAATATTATTTTCCCTTTCTCTGTTTTCCTGATATTTTCCTGTAATTTTTCCTGTAATATTTGCTGTAATTTTCCTCTGAGGACTGCTTTCACTGTATCCCATAATTTCTGATATGTTGTATTATTGTTATTATTTAATTGTAGAAAACTGTCTAATTTCTTCTTTAATTTCATCTGTGGCCCATTGGTTGCTCAGGATGGTGGTATTTAGTTTCCATGTGTTTATGAAGTTCTTGTGGTTTCTTTTACCATTGATTTCAAATTTCATTGCACTATAGTCTGATAGTACGCATGGGATAACTTCAATTCCTGTGTGCTTACTTACCTTAAGCATGTTATATGAGACAGTATGTGGTCCATTTTGGAGGACATCTCATGTGCAGCTGAGAAGAGTGTGTATTCTGAGGTTGTGGGGTGGAACACTCTATAGACATGTACTAAGTCCATTTGTTCAAAAGTTTTGTTTAGTTCTAATATTTCATTGCTGATTTTTGTCTAGTTGATCTATTTTTTGTGACAATGGGGTATTGAGATCCATCAATATAATTATAATAATGCTTATTTGATTTTTGATATCCATTAATATTTGTTTTATATAACTGGGTGCACTGATATTTGTTGCATATATATTTATGATTGTTATCTCTTCTTCTTGGATTGTTCCCTTTACAAGGATGTAGTAACCTTGTCTCTCTTCATCAGTCTTGACTTGAAATTCACTTTGTCTGCAAATAGGACAGATATCCCTGCTTTTTTTCTGGGTTCCTGTCACATGAAGTATTGTTTTCCATCCTTTGACTTTCAGTCTATGAATTTCTTGAATTAAATATTTCTTGTATGCAGCATATTGTTGGATCTTGCTCCTATTCAATCTGGCAGTCTGTATCTTTTGATTGGTGAATTGAGATCATTAATCTTGATGGTTATGACTGATATGTATTGACTTATCTTTGTCATGCTATTTTCCTGTTGTTGGCTTCTCCATTTTTTTCTTCCCATCTGTTTAACTGTTTGGCTTGCCTGGTATATTTCTTCTGTTGGTGTTTCTGGAGTTGTAATTCTTGTCATCTCTTACTAGAATATCCTTCCAAACATTTTGAAGTGCTGGTTTAGTGCTCATAATTTCCTCATGTCATGAAAGTATCTTATTTATCCATCAGTTTTAAAATATAATTTTTCAGGGTACATAAACCTGGATTGGACCTTGTTTTCCTTTAGAGCTTGAAAATCTTTACTCTATGAACTCCTTGACTTGAGAGTTTGTGCTGAGAAATCAGCTGTCATATGATAAGCTTCCTTTTATAGGTGATTTGTGTCTTTTCCATAACAGCTTTTAATATTTTATCTGTGTGCTGAATTTCTGGAACCTTGACTATGATATACTTGGCTGTAGATTTGTTTGATCATGGCTAATTGGAGTTCTGTCTGCCCCATGTATCTGTATGTCAAAATCTTCTCCCTACCAGGGAAGTTTTCTGTCATGACATCTGTGAACAGTATTTTTATGTCACTTGTGCTATCTCTCCTTTTTCATTGACTCTAATCAGTATTATTTTTTTTGGTACTAGGAGTCAAACTCACAACCTCATCCTTGCCAGGCAGGCATTTATGCCATTGAGCTAAATCCCCAATCCTTCTAAGAAAAGTTGTTTCCTTCTTTGCCTCATCTAGTAGCTGCTGGATTGATTTCTCATAGTTCCCTGATATTTTTAAGAAATCATTCTTTTGGGGGCTGGGTGTTTAGCTCAGCAGCATAAGTACCTGCTTGGCAAATACAAAGTCATGAGTTTGATCCCTGGTACCAAAAAAATTAAATTAAATTAAATTAAATTAAATTAAATTAAATTAAGTTAAATTAAAAATAAAAGAGACACAGCCAAAATCATGATGAACATTCCTAAATTCTGTGTCATCCGCAACATCTGGCTGTTTGTTACCAAAAAAAAAAAAAAAAGAAATCATTCTTTTTATGATTACTAAATACAGGCCTACGTTCTATATATAAGATTCTGTCCTCACATTGGCTGATTCTGCTACAGATACTTTCAATGGAATTTTTATTTTCCTGGATATCTGCTTGAATATGTCTTATGGAGTCCATTTCTTTCTTATACTGAGTATTCATTGCTTTAATCATTTTCTGAAACTTCTCTATTTTTTAAATCTGTATCTGTCCTAGAGTCACTAAGCATGGTTTTCATTGTGAATGCCATCTCTGCAGTTATCTGAGAAATTATTTCTGATTTGATTTTTTTTTAGAGCTTCATTCAATTGTTTTGTTGTTACCACTTCAGAAAGGCCAGGGAGGTGGCCTTGGATTATCCTATTTATTGCACCCTAGGTTTGCCTTTGGTGAGCTGGATGTGTGGGGTTGCATCTTAAGTGTCTTTTCTTTTCTTTTCTTTTCTTTTTTTCTTTTCTTTTCTTCCTTTCTTTTTTCTTTCTTTCTTTCTTTCTTTCTTTCTTTCTTTCTTTCTTTCTTCCTTTTGTTTCTTTTTTTAGTTTAGTTGATGCTTGTAAATTGCTTATGGTGTGTTGCTTTATTGCTAGTATTTAGAGTCCTTAGGAAATGACTACTTCTCTGAACTGTCTTCCAGATGTAGCTGGTTTTTGAGTTTTGAGGCTTTTGTAAGATCCTTCCTCTTTACTTTGTTGAGATGAGAAGTTGCTGCCTGCCTCACTCAGTGCCTGGTTCTTTGGCACTGTGTCACAGTATTTACTTTGACCCTTAGTCACTCTCAGTCTTGGAATACCAGGAAGAACAATTGATTAGAACAATTATGTCTCTTTTGGCTAACATAGTACCATGAGCAATAACAATAGCATCAAACACAGCCTAGAAAATGACAACTGAGGTAACAATTAATTTGCCACCTTTAACTGAATGAACCAGATTTGTGGTTATATAACAAAATGTAAAACAAACCAGAAAATTATACACTGTGTATAAGTTCTTAATATGTCAATTTAACCCTCAGGGGTTAAAATTTAAAAGGGATTAGGGAGAAAATAGAGAAGCAGAAAAAGAAGAAATTAGAAATAAGGGTGGAGGACAAAGGGGATCATGGTAATGTTAGAAAACTGGTGCAGAAGACTGGAGAGAAAGAGAAAAGGAGGGGTAAAAGGAAGAACAGAACAGAACAGAACAACAACCACAAAGAGGCTAGAAACCACATTCACACACATAAAAAATAAGATTAAACAATGAAGGACAGAAAAAACAGAAAACAAAACCATTACAAAACAACAAAAAACAAACGAGAGACAGAGACAGAGCAACAGAGAAACAGAGAGACAGAATGTACTTCCAGGTTTATCTCTGCTGTCACTGGTAGATAATGTGTGGAAACAGAGTCCAGATCTGTGTTGATTTATCCCAGCAAGGCAGCAGTAGGTTTATGGTGGGGTAGTGAATAATCCCAGTGAAGCTGTACCTTTATTTCCCCTGAGATTCAGTCCATATTCTGGTCGTAGGGGCTGAGACCAGACTCATTCAGCCAGTAGCCATCAGTGCACCTTCCATGGCAGGTCTGAACCAAGCTGGGAGCCACCGGATGGAACCAGCAGCCACTCTGAGTTCTGAGCTCAGCTGGGCCCTCTCCAAGATGTTTCCCAGCCAATCAGTCTCTCTTGTGGGACTGAACCCTCAGCACTCACTGCCAGTTAGTGCACTCCCTCACATCTACAGCTCCCCTCCACTGCCACATCTCTACGGAAGCCTTTGGGGTCACCAGCAGTCATTGTGTGTTCACAGGTTTGAATCACTCCTCTCATGCAATAAGTCCAAACCCAGAGAGAAAGAAGGTTTTCCTGGCTACCTCATTTTCCTTCATTGAAGTTTCTCTCTTTACTGTCTCTGTGGGCTTCAATTCTCACTTCAGATCCTTCCTAGGTCCAGAGAACCTACTTCCCTCCTTTCTGTGTTTCTCACATTTTGCTATATTCCAGTGTCTGGATGGCAACTTTCAGCAAGGCTCTTTGTTTTCTGCTTACCACTCCACTGTCTTGGTGCTCCTCCCTGTTTTCTTATTTTAAAATTACTTGCAAACTAATAATCATGCATTATGGAGTATATATCAAATACAAAAATAAAATATTTTTAAATGCAATAGCCCAAATACTAGCACAGAAGAAATAGTATATGAGGTTTTTATACTTAGAGTGGTGTGATATTCCTTGAAGTCAGACTGTGATAAATTGAAGATATACTCTGTAAGTCCATAAACTGTATAAACTACCACTAAAAAAAGTATATTTAAGAAGGCTACAAGATACACAAAATGAAAACATACACAAAAATATAATCCAAAACAAAGCAGAAAAGAGGAAACAAAAAAGGGATAGAACTAATAGAAAGCCAAAGGCAATATGGTAGATTCAAACTGAGGTATACTAGCTGGGCCTAGTGGACCACACATGTAATCCCTGCACTTGGGGAGGCTGAACCAAGAGAATCGTAACTTCAAGTCCAGCTGGACTCAAAATAAGAAAAAATCTCTAGGAATGTAGTCAGTGTGAGGCCTAAGAATTCAATCCTCAGTACTGCAATAAATACATAAATAGAACTATATTAATAATTATACAAAATACAAAGGTCTAAACAAATAAAAACTGAGATTAGGTAAAAAACAAACAAACAAAAAGTCACCAAGACCCCACTATGTAATGCTCATAAAAAATCCATTGTAATTATAAAGCTACATATAGGTTAACAGTTATAGGATCTCCAGGTGGGTTGGTGCACACATGTAATTCCAACACTTAGGGAGGTGGAGAAGGATCAATGTTCTAGTCTTGCTTGGGCAATTTAGTGAAACTCAGTTTTAAAATTAAAAAAAAACATAAAAATAAAGTGACTGAAAATGAATCTCAGTGGTAGGAGTGAACCTTGGTACTGGGGAAAGAATAGGATAGAAAAACAAATCCCATCTCAACAAAAGAAAGCTAGAATGAATACATTTAATCATACAAAGTATATTCTTAAAAAATTGCCATGGAAAAGGTTATTTCATAATAAAGGGATTAATTCTTTAAGAGGTCAATATTCCTATTCACCAGTCTAAATACAGAGCTTCAAAATACATGAAGCAAAACATAATAGAACTAAAAAGAAAAACATGTAAACCCCATGATGCCTCCTTGCACAATAATTAAGAGTAAGTAGGCAGAAAAATCAGTAAGTGTATGTAGCATGATTGAAACATATGGTGAGTATTTAAATTTTTCAAAAATTTATTATAGCAATAGATATTGCCATTAATCCCCTTCAGAACACTCTCCTTCACTTTAAATACACTTGTCCCATCATTTTGCCACTTTCTGAAGCAGTTGTGGAAGTCCTCTTTTGTGTCTTTAATTGTGCTATTGTGGCTGCCTCAATGTCCTAAATTTACTGAAAACATTTTACTTGCATGGTCATTTCATCTTTGGGGAAGAGCCGGAAGTTTCCAGTGCCAGATCTGGCAAATAAGATGACGAGAACACACTGTAATGTTTTTATGAGTGTACCTTTCCATTGGATGGCACTCAGCAGCAACATGTACTTTATTTTCTATCATACTTCTTAAAAATATGAAAGAGGACTTTCAGGATGGTACAGTCCTATCAGCTTGTACCCTGGATGAAATGAAAGGGAAAGACAGTAGAAGGTGACGTGTGTTTGAAAAGCTCCATTCTGTTTGAGTGGCTACTTTTGTTATTGTAATCTCCTGTGGATATCAGACTCATTTCTTCAGACTTTCAGTGCAGACCTATACCAGTGACTCCAGTGCCTTTCCATGGATCTTCCAGGCCTTCAGTCTCCAGCTAGCACTGACCCTTGATCCCGCTTGTTCTTTGGTTTCCAACTTTTTGGGCTGAGCAGCTCTGGGTCCTCCGTCTCTAGGGGCACACCCAGCCACAGTGGATTCTTGTCCTTCTGATCTTGTAAGGCTGCCTAAATATATATCTGTGTGTGTGTGTGTGTGTGTGTGTGTGTGTGTGTGTGTGTGTGTGTGTGTTTTCTATTGATTTTGTCCCTCTAGAAAACCTTAACCCAATACTATTTAGAAGATACAAGCAACGCTATCAACTAACTTCACCTAGTTGACATTTATAGTGTCTCCTATCCCAAATCAGCAAAATGTACACTCTTGAAGGACACATGGATATTTACCAATGAAGTCCATCTGCTTGGCCCTGAAATAAGTGTTAATAAAGTTAATGGGATTTAACTTGAAGGCAAGTGAATTAACAAACCTGTAACATGGAAAGATGAAATAAATGGCAAGAGCACAAAGGACAGGAAGGGGAAAACATTTTAAGGTTGTTATACTACTCATGAAATGGCATGATTTTATTTCAAGATAGACTGAAACATGTTAAAGATTATATATTATAAGTATTAGAACAACTAAAACATGTACACAAAATATAGCTTATTACCTTAGATAAAATAATCATAAATAATGAATTATCCTAAAACAAGTAAATAAGGAAGGGGAAAGGAACATAAATGAAAAGACAAAAAACAAATAAGGTGATTGTTTTAATTCTCATATTAATTTGAAAATGTAATGTTATGGTTTATGTTCAGGATGCCACCCCCCAAGCCTCATGCAATCATGGACGCAACCAAATCTAGCATTTATGATTGGTTTGTTGTCTAGCACTCAGATGGGTGGTATGAGCGCTACATCCATCGGGGCAGAGCCAGCATACAGTGCAAAGGAAGGAACAAGGTGTGTCTTTCTCTCTTTTGCTGGTTCGTGCTTGCTGTTTACTGCAGCCCCACCAATGCCACCTGCTTCTTGGAGCCAGCTGAGTATGGACTGAAACCTCCAAAATTATATGAAATAAATTTCCTTCCTCCATTTTGGACATCAGGTATTTTGTCTCAACAATGAGAAAAAGTAACTAAGATATGTAGAAATTATTTTAGAGATAAGAAGACTGATTCAAGAGAGCTTTAAATAATTTTCTCAAAATGATATTCCTAGTAAATACTGTGACTGGGATTTGAATTCAGACTTCATGCCTTCCCAGGTCTACACACTTTAAGGTAAAGGTATTATACTGTGTGCATATATGTGGGTTGACATCTAAATTTCCACGTAACAGGCAGGCATGGTGGTAGACACGTGTAATCTTAGCATTCTGAGAAACTGCAGCAAGGGGATTGAAAGTGTGAGCCCAGCTTAGGTAACACTTTGTAAGACACTGTCTCAAAAAATTTTAAAAAATGGTTGGGGATGTAGCTCAGTGCAAAGGCTGAGTTCAATCCCTAGTAAAATACACTCATACATAGTTGTAAGAGCTATGAAGGGAACAGAATACCACAATGGAAATGAGATGGCCTATCCAGAGCAACATGAGAAATAGGAATTCCCCCATGCTCAACCTATACTTGAGAGAATTGTTACCATAGTTGTGTTGCCTCTTTTCCTGTCAGATTTCCAGGATGTTTTTACGGCTGTTCATTGTGATCCAGTTTTCAGTGGAGACAGCCAGTTCTTTCACTGAGCACACTGAAGACTCAAACTATCACAAAGCCAGCAAGCCAGAAGTTGACAGTATTAAATATTGTTTAGTTACAAAAGTTCTTTAAATTTTAGCATGGTTGGGTCCAGTGGATTATTCACCAACTTTATTCTTTAGAGCAGTTTTAAATTCATAGCAAAATTTAGAGAAAAATTTAGAACTTTCCTATAAACTTCCCCTCCACTATCACTTACATTGCCTATCCATTATCAGTATCCACCATTGCAGTAGTTCATTTGTTACAAATGACAAACTAAACTGCCATATCATTTCCATCTAATGACCACAGTTTGCATTAGGAGCCACTTTTGGGATTGTACATGTTAAAAGTTTAGGCAATTTTATAATCGCATGTATGTAGTAGCATTATAGTTTCATAGAGCATAATCTCAGTGCCCTAAAAAAACCTCTCTGCTTCACCTCTTCACCTTCCACACACAAAACCCCTGGTAATCTGTGACCCTTTTCTGTCCCCAATGTTGTGCCCTCTCCAGGATGTCATATGGTAAGAAGCACACGGCCTTTTCAGATTGCTTCCATATTTTGTCTTAAATTTCTTTTGTCATTGCTGAGATAAAGTACCTGTTTCCCAAAATTAAGGGAAGAGGGATTATTTAGGTCACAGTTTGCAGAGATTTCAGTCCATAATCAGCTGGCTCCAACGCAGGGTGGCATACGACAGAGGGGCAACAGTTCATGGAGGGGGAAGACAGCAAAACAACAAGGGAGCATGAGAGAAGCCTCTTCCTGTCCCTTATATGTATCCAGTCTACCAGGGTTAGAGCAGTGCCAATCCAGCCAGTGGACTGATCCAGCAATCATCTACCCTTAATCCTGCTGTTGTGTTAATAATCAGTCACACAATCTACAGTCTGACACCTCTGAAAAAAGTCCTATGCCCACATGAAGCTTTAGTGGGACGTGTAGACACAAACTATAACATAGTATTTTGTATTTGTTTCCTCCATTTGTTTTCAGGGTTTGAAAACTCTCTCTCTTTTATTTTTAACACTGAATCTGAATATATAACCATTTTTATTCATCTCCTGAAGGACATCTTGTTTGTTTCCAAATTTGGGCAATGAAGAGTAAAGCTCCCAAAGCTAGTGATGCAGTGGTGCGTACCTCTCAACTCAGCACTCTAGGAGACTGAGGCAGAAGGATCCCAAATTTGAAGTCAGGCTGGGTAACTTTGTGAGATCTTGTCACAAAAAAATAAAAAAAGCTGGAGATGCAGCTCAGTGACAGAGTCCTTGCCACATTTGTACAAAGTTCTGGGTTTTATCTTCAATACCAAAAAAAAATTTTATTTCCTTCTGTGTAGGTTGTTGTGTGGATATTTTTTGCTCATTTGGGCATTGGGGTAAATACTTAAAAAGATGATTGTTGGATATGGTAAGAGTACGCTTATTTTTGTCTTCCAAAGTGGCATCACTTCACATTCTCACCAGCAATCAATGTGAGCTTTTATTGTTCCACATTCTCACCAGCATTTGGTGTCTTAGGGGTCCTGGATTTTGGCCATTTTAACGCTGCAATGGTAACTTATTGCTGTTTTAGTTTGCACTTCCCTACTGACCTATGATGGGGAATGTCTTTTCACATGTGTATTTATTGTGTGTGTATCTTTGATGAGGTGTCTGTTAAAGTCTTTGTCTCATTTTAAAAATTGAGTCATTTTCTTTTTTAAAAAAATTTTATTTAAAGAGAAAAAAAACAACCAAACAAAACAGAAAAAGGGTAGCAACAATAGAGAATTCCAAAGGAAAAAAAGAAAAGAACAACCTTAATAAACACTAAGAAATCACCACTTATTACAGTAATATGGTCATTTATCTTACACACTCAAACATACAAGCAGTATATCATTTAGGGCACTTTCTTTTCTCCTCTTTTTTATAGTAGCAATTATGCATTTTGGGTTTTATTATTCCTACAGTTCTTATTACTTTTCACACTAGAGACACAATGTGATATTTATAAATATGATTCTTATTTATTTCACTAATGAGGATCTTTCAAGTTGTCTCCATTTCCCTATGAAGGCCTCCAGATCATCCTTCTTCATAGCTGAGTAATATTCCATTGTGTAAAAATACCACATCTTTTTCATCCACTCTGCAGTTGATGGGCATCTTGGTTGTTTCCAAGATTTAGCTATTACAAATTGTGCTTCTATAAACATGGGTGCACATATATCACTGTGATATGAACTTTTCAGTTTTTCTGGGAAAATACCCAGGAGTGGAATACCTGGGTTGAGTGGAGCTTCCAGTCCTAGTCTTCTGAGAATTCTCCATACTGATTTCCACAGTGGTTGCACCAGTCTACACTCCCACCAACAGTGGAGCAGTGTTCCTTTTCCCCCACAGTCTCGCCAACGTTTGTTATCAGTTGATTTCTTGATGGCAGCTATTCTTTCTGGTGTGAGATGATATCTCAAGTTGTTTTAATTTGCATTTCTTGAATGACCAGTGATGGCGAATATTTCTTCATGTATTTATTTGCCATTTGAATATCTTCATATGAGAACTGTGTGTTCATCTCAGATGCCCATTTTTAGAGAGGGTCTTTGAATTTGGGGGGGGTTGATGTTTTTCAATTCTTTATACATCCTTGAAATAAGTCCTTTGTCTGAGGGGTTGCCTGCTAAAATTCTTTCCCATTCTGTGGGTTTTCTTTTCACTCTGCTGGTGATTTCTTTTGAAGTGCACAAACTTTTTAATAATATGAGATCCCAGCTGTTGATTCTGTGGAAGCGTTTCCCGTACAGTTTGTGTTTTGTTCATGAATTCTCTGCCTACCCCTATGTCTCCAAGACTTCTACCTACTTTATCTTCCAGTAGATGTAGTGTTTCTGCTTTAATGAAAAAGTGAGTAATTTTCTTATGTTTTCAGAGTTGTTTATTTTCAATTTTTTGAAGTATTTTCTCTCAAACTGTGGCTTATGTTGTCATTCTCTTCAGTGTTTTCACAGAGCATAAAATTTTAATTTCAAAAAGTTCAGTTTATCAATTCTTTCATGAAACATGCTTTGGTGTCAGGTCTAAAAAGTCATTGCTGAATAAGATTTTCTTGTAAGTTGGCTTCTAGGATTTTTATAGTTTTTATGTTTTACATGTAGGTCTGGGATCTATTGTGAAACAATTTTCATGAAGTGTGTAAAGTTTGTGTCTGGATTGTTTTTGGCATGTGGATGTCAGGCACCATTTGTTAAAAATATTACTTTCTCATTGTATTAGTGTATTGTCTGTCCCTTTGTCAAAAGTCAGTTGACTGTACTTATGCGCATCTATGTCTAGGCTCTTCATTTTGTTCCATGAATGTACTTTTGTTGTTGTTGTTAACACCATACTGTTTTGATTACTGTAGCTTTGTATTAAAAGTCAGGCAATGTTAGTACTTAGACCTTATCCTTATTTTCCAGTAGTGAACTGCTTATTTGGAGTCTTTTACATTTTATATAATCAACTTAAGAGTTGGGGTGTATAGTTCAGGGCAGAGCACTTGCCCAGCATGTATAAAGACCTGGGTTCAATCCCTAGTACAGCAAAAAGGAAAAAAAAATCCATGACACAATTCATTGGGATTTTGTTATATCTTTAGATCAAATTCAAAAGAACTGAATTTGACAGTGCACAATATCAAATCTTTCCATTCAAGAACATAAAATCTCTCACAATTTATTACTTCGATTTCTTTCTTCAGGTTTGTAGTTTTCCTCATACAGGTCTTATATATGTTTTTGCTAAATTGGTATTATTTAATTCTAGGGAGTGCTAATATAAGTGGCATTGTGTTTTTAATTCAAATCCCACCTGTGTATTTCTGGTATATGTGACTTATTCTTCTACAAAACATTTCTAGGGTAGTCTTGAGTAGAAAGAGCTGTTACCTGCAACTGTTTAAAGTTGTTCATCCTTTCCTTTCTACATTGCAAAAAGAACGATTTACTGCGAACTTATCATTATAACAGTCTTTCACCATAGGACTTCAGTAAAAATAAAAAAAGAAACCCCACAGCTCTTCATGTATTCCATTTTAAAATGAACATGAACCACTTTTAAATACGGCTCATACTCGTTTTTTCAAAAAACTTGTAAGGTAAGCTGCCATCAGTGTAACCTACAGCCAGTAAGGCACGGCGAGTTCCTCTAGTGTTCACTGCGGGATTCATTTCCGTTTTGTCAGGAGCTGACCTTCCAGGGGCTACTTCTTGTTCTTCCTAACAGGAGGCCACTGGCCTGAACCCAGTGACCAGCTGCAGCTGGTGTGACGGTGCCCCAGAGCTGTTCGGCACTGATCTTAGCACTTTTCCTCCACAGCCCATCTTTTTCCTAGTGATAGGGAACTGCGGATATAAGGTCAGGGTCCAGGGAAAACCATCTGCATAGGAAACTTGATAAATGTTAACAAGAAAAAATTTTTTGAAAGTGCTGGGCATGGTGCATGCCTGTAGCCCCAGAACTCCGAGAGGCTAAGGCGAGAAGATTTAAACTTCGAGCCTGGCCTGGGCAGTGCAATATTACAAAACGATTAAAAAATCGTTTAAAAGGAGAGACCTGGAGATGTAACTCAGTGCGCAGGCACTCCTTGGGTACAGAGTATTGGCAAAAAAAGATAGAGGGGCCTGGGAGGATCAGGGAGGAGGATACAAGCAGTGAATTATATGCCTACTTGTTTTTTTTAAAAAGGGAAGAGCTTTTTAGGAACAGATTCAAGTGGTTAGATTTTAAATATCCTCAAGTATTTTCATGGCTATGCACTTAGTACCTAGGCAATGGGAACATCTGCTTACTGCACAGAGTGAAGACACTCAATTCCATTTATTTTCCTGAGTAGAGCAGAGGAGAGAGCACAGAGGGCAAGGCCCGCAGGGCTGGCGGTGGCCGAGCCTGCAGTAGCCATGGGCAAGCTTGTCCGCCTTACAGAACATGGAATAATCATCCTTAAAACATGTCCTTACACATTTTTTAGAATATTACTTTTTAATTTTAAAAAAATCTATCAGATTATGATTTGACATAATGTTAAGAAGGTATATGCATTCATTTTTAGGGGCCTTTTTGATAGCAAACTGCTTCATTTCAATGATTATAGCACAATGCTGTTTTGATAGTAGAATTTTGATTTTTGGAACAGGCTCATCCATTTAGCTTTCTGATACTCTCTTCCTAGGCTAATAATGTGGGTCTTTCTCTAAAGACAAGTGCTAAAAGAACAAATGAAAAATTATGTAATAAACCAACAGGAGAGAGTTGATTCTGTGCAAAGCTTCTAAAAGAAATTTGTTTTTTCTTTTAGTAGTAGTAGGGATTGAATCCAGGGCCTTCACAGGGAGCCACATCCCCAGCCTTTGAAAAGATTTTTAAGACACAGTCTTGCTAAGTCACTGAGTTGCCTGGACTGGGCTTGAATTCAAGATCCTCCTGTCTCATTCTCCCAAGTGCTAAGATTACAGGTTATGTAACCACCCATAGAAACTCTTTTGGCCTAGCTGCTCTTAACTCAGTAGGGTCTGTTTCTCCCTAGAAGGTGGTGGAGACTGAAAGTCTAATTTAAACATCACTTAATGTTAAGATGTATTTATGGTTACATTTTTTGATCCTTTTGCTTCTATTCATCTTTATACTCTACTGTTCATGCTATTTCTTTTGTGTCAATAGTATTCTTAAACACTCTTGCATTCGATTTTTGTGGTACTGGGGATCAAACAAAAAGGCACTTTACTACTGAGCTAAACCCTAACCTTTTTGACACAAGGTCTCACTAAATCGGCCAGGTTGACTTGAACTTGCGATCTTCCTGTCTGTCTCCCAAACTGCTGAGATTACAAGCATGTATCACTATGCTCAGCTAAACTATTATTTCTAGTACAGTAACACCTCACTTCACAGGTGCTTTTGTCCACAAACAATTCGGTTGGCAAACAAACATTCTGCAAAACTTTGCTTCCATTCGTAAACTCCACACTGGGTGACCAACATGACTGCGGCACCCTCCCACATCAACACAAATGTGGCCATCTTCCCCGGAATCCTGTAACCAACTGAGTTCATGAAATGAGTTACAACAGGATAACAAACGGGACAAACAACAAAATCCAGTCCAAAAGTACTTCGTGAAATAAGGATGTTAAAACTGTATTCTGAAACCATGGTTTAACACAACTCGTTAAAAAATGACAATCAGTAAGGACAAGGAACAACCTGCCTACTGGAATTTTATTATTTTCTTTTTATTCACAGCCACTGACATATTAAGCTTTCTTTCTAAGACAAGGTTTTGCTATGTTGCCCAGGCTACCTTGAACTTCGGGGTGGAGAGATCCTCTTGCCTCAGTGTCCCGAGTAGCTGGGCCTGTAGGTATGTTCCATTGTACCTTGCAGTAATAGACTCTTGATATACTGCATGTATGCACAATCCTCTTAAAAAGGATTACATACCACATCTGGTTCCTTAATCTTATAAAGTTGTGTTGCTGCCTACTCAGTAGTTTGATTATCCTGGCCATTTTATATAAATAGAATCATACAATAGGTAACGTGTGTCTGGTTTCTTTCACTTACCATGTGTTCAAGGTTCATCAGTGTTGTAGTGTTGGCAGTACTCTACCTTTTGGCTAAAAATATTTCAGGACATACATTTTTGTTTATTCATGCATCATCTGATAAAACACTTGGATTACTGTTACTTTTTAGCCATTATACCCAGTGCTTTTATGAACCTTTGTGTACAGTTTTTGTAGACAAGCTTTCAACTCCATGAGGGAAAGTGCTGGCTTCAAAGTTATCTTTTCCCTACCTCCAGGCCCACCCCATCCTTGGAGTCTTGCAAACATTCCTCTATCAGCCCCTATGATTTAATGTTTTAAAAAGGACCTGCCAACCTTTTCCCAAAGTCTCTGTACAAACTGATGGTCTATTAGCAGTGCCTGAGAGTGTGGATCTCTCCAATCCTCACTGATGTTTACCATCGTTCATGTGAGGGAACCAGGGAAGTGGTACCTCACACTAGTTTGATTTATATTTCTCTAATGATTTTCACATGCACACTTGCCATTTGTATATCTTCCTTAAATCATGGATATCTAGATTCTGTGCCCGATTTTAATTAGTCAATTTGTCTTTATTGAGTTCCAAGAGTTCTACATATTCTGGCTATCAGATTTAACAGATACATGATTTACAAGTATTTTCTCATTCTATGCTTTTTGTTTTTCCTGGTATCCTTTGAGGCCTCCACATTTTTCATGTTAAGTCTATTTTTTCTTGTTATATTAGAGAAACACTGCCAAAGTAAGGCAACTTGTTGCTTCCTTCATCTTTTATACTTTTAGCTCTTGGAACACTTCAGTCTGTGACCCTTTTTGAGTTAAATTTTGCAGATGGTGTTGACATGGGCCCAATCTCATTCTTTAGGATGTCAATAGCCTATTATCCTAGTGTTACTTGTTGAAAAGACTATTCTTTCTTCACTGAATTGTCTTGGCACCTCTGTTAAAAACTAACTGACCATAAATGTAGGGTTTATTTCTGTTGGCTATCTGGGTTCCTTACATTTCCATGAATTTTAGGGTCAGTTTGGCGATTTCTGCAAAGCAGTCAGCTAAGATTTTGACAGGAACTGCCTGAGTCTGCAGTTAGCTTTAGGGAGTATTGCCTTCATACCAGTAGTTTTTTCATCCCATTACCATGGGTGATTTCTCCAGTATTCTAGGGCTTTTAAGATTCTTTCCAATTACACAGTTTTCAGTGTTCGAGTTTGGCACATTATTCTGTTAAACTTATTCCTAAGTATTTTGTTCTTTCTGATACTATTATAAACAGAATTGCATTAATTTTATTGCCACCGTACAATTTCAGTATATTGACCATGTCCTATAACTTAGCTTTTTTTTAAATCAGTAGCTTTAACATGTTCAATAGTTCAAGTTACTTAATAATCATTTAAAATGCTTCAGAATAACTTTAATTTCATTTTGGGCTTTCCTTTTGGAGATAGGATCTATGCAATTCAAGCTGGCTTTGAACTCACAGTGATCCTCCTGCCTCAGCTTCCTAAGTGCTGGGATTATAGGCATGTCTAGCCTTTAACTTCATTTTGCTAATCCAATTTTATCCTAAATTGTTTGAATTAAATCACTGTTTTTCACCTAAAATTACCCATTAGAACTTTGCAACTCTAAGGCAAAATCAAAACAACTTTGTACTTTCCTTAAAATGAAACTGTTTTTGTCTTTGTTTTTACTTAGTTATGAAATAACATTTATTTGCTGTTTTATAATGCTTATGTCAGATTTATGCTTTTCTGTACGTGTGTTTGTGTGTGTGTGCGCGTGTGCTTTCGAGCTAAGGTCTCACTATGTAGTCCAAGCTGGCTTTGAACTTACTCTGTAGCCGAGGCTGGCCTCAAAGTTACGGTGATCCCCTGCCTCAACCTCTTGAGTGCTGTGATTACAGGTGTGTGCCACTGCACCTGGCTAGATTTATACTTTATGTAGTAACTAAAAGTAGGAAGCTATAACCATGTCACCCATTTTGCTTTTACACTCACAGCACTGTTCAAATACCATAAACAACCACTATGTGAAGATTTAAAATTTACATTATTCTCATCACTCTGCTTGGATGGATTACGTGTTCCAGTTTGCCTACTTACGCTAGACTTGAGGACATGGTCAGCTATCCCCAAAATAAGAGGACATATTATGGTAATCATCCCTAATTTCCTATTAACTTAATCTGAAGCCCTTTATAACTTACACTGTCTTATTATGACTGATCTTATTTGAATCTGGGTTGTAAGACTGCTACTTTATATTGACTGATTTTATTTAAATCTGTGATTGATAGCATCAAGTCTAAGAGTACAGGCAACTACACTGAAGATGACAAGATTAAGATACCCACTCTGGTTTGATTATTACTTGCTTTTGAAGTCTTATAATGTCTTCAATGCTTCGTTTTTATTAATGTTGTTGTATACTGCTGAGACATCATGGTAACCATTGTAGATCACCTTGTATTGCGGTTATACGACTTTTTTGCTTCATGCTTTTCTAGTAATTGTTTTGTTTTATCTTGCTTTGTTTTGTTTTTACCTCTAATACAGAAGGATATACACTTAGAGACTCATGCATGTGTAGAGCTTATAAACAGTTTACGAGAACCAACTATATAACACATGTTGAAATGAACTACTCTGAAGAAAAAGAGACACTACAGTACCCAGTGCTGATTCCATAATGTCATGATGTGTAATCCGGCAAAGTTATCATTCTTTGTTCAAAGTGATTTTAGCTTGTTTTGTTTAAGTTCAACAAACATGAAGGTATGGACAGCTGTTTTTAGGAGAATGAGAGACACTATGACAGCCATTCTTGGCTTCCCTATTGTCTGGTCTTGAAGACCTGAAATGCCCTCCTGGTCCTGCTCAGATCAATTCCATACTATGTTGTTCCATGTGAATTCCCTGTATGAGACAATATGGACAACTATTTGGAAGAAAACAAGAGTCAATACGATAGAGTGAATATCTCCAATTGTCTGGCTTTGAAATTTATGTCTCACATTGCTTTCTTGTGATCCGCTTTGCTCTGTTTTGTTGTATTTAATTTTACCCCTTTGATATAATTGAATGTATATTTGAGTGGGTAAGATGGATGACCATATTGCTGTTTTTTTGGTCAGATCGTGGAACAGAACTGTTAACAGACTCACTGTTTGAATGTCTACTTTACATGTTTTAACTTTATAATTTGAACAACTATTTCCAAGAAGTCAGTATGTAATTTGTCAAGTAATAATCTCTTAGGTTTTTTTGTTGCTGTTCTTTTTCTTTTTTCCTTGGAATTCTGTATTGTTGCTACCCTTTATTCTGTTTTGTTTTCTTTCTTCTCTTTAAATAAAATAAAAAAAACCAACCACTATGTGTCCATTTTTATAGGTAAGGAATAGCAGGCCTAGTATGTCTTCTTCCTTTAGAATAGTATAACAAATAGGAAGCATGTGCATTTCATGTGTGCATGTATAAAACGCTGTCTGGAAAATCCTCTTATTTACATGTCACTTCCAAGATTTCTGGTTGTCTCTTTTACTCACAGATCAAATGAACTTTTGGATGATTTTTTTGTCACTTGTCTGACATTAAGAATCTTTTTTGAGTATTAAGCACATAGTATTTTCTTTGAACTCAGGCAAGGAGAAAAGACTTAGTGTTGGGGAAAAAAGTTCTCTACCCAAAGAACTGACACACTTTTACAATGAATTGGAGAAAGAAGAAAACAGCAAGTTAAAACACTTAACAGAGACTTGACATTTATTGTGCAATTTTTATCCCCAACAGAACATGTGGCATTCTAGAGGTATATGAGGTAATAAAATCAATACTCCAATTAGAACACCTGAAATAATTGGCTCTAGTAACAAATGTCTCTTATAATTAAAAATATTGAATGTTTAAAAAACTCTTATAACATTTTAAGTTCCTAAAAGAAATATGCCTAACACTTAAAAAACAACTTACTTTCCTATATAAATTGTTCACAAAATTTTTTTTGCTATTCTATATTACACTATTCATTTATAGTTTTATTAACATATCCCTAATGGGCATTAACTCTACACAGTACAATCAAATAGAAAGTATTCATAGAGAATCCACAAGACTCCAACAATAAAAATACTAAGATCGATGGATTTGTCACAGTTTCGCCACAAGTGTTCATCATAGAAAAGAGAGTAAAGGCAAATTGGCCCCAGTGTTAGGCTGCTACATGAAGTTCCAGAGAAGACAGTCATAAAGGCAATGCTTAAACTGGGCAGGATCAGGGTGTACCCAGAAGGCTCACGGCCCATTTCTGGTAGGCCCTGTTCCTAAGCAAAAGCCAGGCCCCTCAAGACCTTGGCATGCTCTTGAACTTAAAGCCAAAGGGATGTGACAGCCAAAACTACAGGAAATAATCAACAGGTAACTGAATTTTCCTGAAAAACATCTTCACAACAGTTCTCACAGTGACATCATTTAGGAAAGCCCTCTTCCAAACCAGACTCATCAACTCCGAGGCTACGAAAATGACAAATGTGAGAGGGGACAGAACATTCACTGGCTGACATCCAGTGACATTTTTAGCAGTTCCCGGGGACTATCAGTTCTCTAATTTCAATTTTTTTCTTTTATATCCCTACATCTTTAAACTGGGAGACTATAAAACAAATGTGAATAAACCAGTGGCTTTAATTTCCCCATTTTAAAAAGTTTTCAAGCCTTCATCACAGGATTTTAGGTAGATCAAGCCTTATTCAGGAACCTGGCAGTTCCAGAGCATACATGCTCTGCTCTTATGCCAGAATCAATATACTTTAGAAATAATTTTTAGTGACACAGATACTAACTTTTCCTTGATGGCATGACTATAACAAAAAACCAACTTAAAAGGGTTGGCAAGCCTTGTGAACTGTGCTTTGACTACAGTGGAGAACTGAGCTGGTCATTCTTACTAAGCCCAAAGTGAGGTTAGTTTAGTATCCTGGGAAGTCTTCTTATCCATTAAAGGGAGGCAACAACAGTAACAGCCTCCCAGGGCTGCCATGAGAATTAAGAGGAGGATCCAGGTAAGTACTTAACAGCAACTGGCACATGAATACTTAATAGTTACACTTACTACTTCCCTGTAGATAACTATTATTGCAGTAAGTAGTTTTAAATAGGCCCAAATCATTTTCCAACATGGACAAGACACATAGCCACTGGACTAGTGTAATTGTTCTGAGAATAAGCAAGTTTTTGAATTGGTGTTACTAAGCAGATGTTTTTTCGCTGCAATTTGGGGGACTGTGATTCAATGAAAATACAGCCCACATATTAGTCAGCTGGTTACAAAGAAAACTGCAAAGATTTGGGTCGTTAATGCTTTTAACAATCAAACCAACCAAACTGGTTATCAGAAGAGGGAAAACTAACCCCCAAATGGTTTCTTGCAATCTATTATACTGTGACGCATACATATACATCTGCTAAGGTTTTAAAATTTACATTTAGAAGAAGTGAGGGAGTATTATTTTTGCCCTTCATGTTGTCTGATGTCAGTTCTTCACTCTCCTCTAAAAAAAAAACATGAAAGAACCAATGCTGACAATGCAAGTAACTTTGCTATCAGCTGGGTGACATTTTTCTTCCTTATTCCGAGTGAAGTGGTTATTTTTATGCTGTACTTACTGAAAGAAGCCATCACTCTGTTTACAAAAATATACCATAATGATACATACTGCTGTTTAGACACATTTACATTAGAGTTCTGACTCAAGCATTCTCTTTGACATGTTTTGCCAAGCAGTTCTGGCAAGTGTTGCCACATTAAACATACCAGCAAGACTTGCACCATATGTGCAAAAATCAATTTCTATTACATTTCTACAAATTCACATAGAAGAGCTATCAAAAGTTAGCACAAATCTGTACCATGGAATGACATAGTAATGAATGAAAAAAAGTTATACATTTACACATCTTTTCTAAAAATGAAGTCGTCTAAGATGAAATTTTTCAAAAAAAGTAATTTTTCAAAAAAGTATGACTCTAAGGAGGTAGTCAGTGGGTATTAGGGTAAGGTCCAGAGCACATACTCAATGACAAAATAAAAATAAGGGCAATGTATGTCTGCTGTTCTTAATCTTGTGCATGTTTCACCTTTACATGATGCTGCGTTCACCGAGAACAACAGAAGGGAGGCACCGGTGACTAACAGTGGCAGGGAAATGCAGAAATTTGAGCCCGAAAATTCCCAAGTTTGTATTATTGTCTGGATTTTGTGTAAACATATGGTAACTAAATTTTAAAAAATTTTACTGACGTCAGTTAACATTAGTTGATGCCACATGGATTAGCTGGGTCAAATAAAAGACTAATGATTTTTATGTCCTTATAATCTTGATGAAAAAGAATGACCCAGAATACAAAATCCCCCAATTACACTACATCTGTGAAGCAGCCACAGGTTTCTTAATTGCCCTACCAAAGGAAATGACAGCAATTTTCTGCACTTTCGTTTTATTTCCTACATTCCCAGTGAAGCTTTATGAAACAAAAATGGTGACAAGCACCTAAATGCTGTGATAGAGTGAGGATTACCAAGAAAGCAAAGCCAAAGTTTAAGAGCTGGAGGAAAATACTTTCAAACAAAAAATGGAAGCTACTAATTGAAATGTTTACAGTTTTTCTTGAAAGCATTTAACACTAAAGGTAAACCATGAGATGTGGACAACACATTGTCAAAAAACAGTTAAGAAATGACTTTATTTACTGCTAGCAGAACATTGTTCCCCTCCACAGGTTCCTGCTCTAAGTCTTCCAACACCGACTGATCAGGTTAGCCTCAGCCTGGCTTCAGGCTTCAGTTCACTGTGACAAGCAGGCATGCCCTGTGACGCTCTAACTTGGAAAACACAGGACATATGTACATACGGCCACTTTGGGTAAGCATGGATATTCTGGTAGCTGGGACTCTGGACCTACCTTACCTATTCACTGGCCAGAGCACAGCACTAGCCTTTGTGGTCAGGGGAGCCCTACCTAGCCCTGTGACCTCCTCTCACCCATGAAGTGAGCACAGCTGCACCCTGAGCTACTGTAATTCAATCCAGTTTACTCCAATGCTATGACTCAAGGACAATTCTAAAAGTTGACGTAAGACTAAATTTGTTATGAAAGCAACTAACCAACTGTCAGACAGAGATATGGAAAATCAAACCAAGGTAACATTTTCAATGAAATCTCGAAACAGAAAACTGAAAGACAGACTGACAGAGCAACAATGGTGTCCTAGCTTTTTTTGTCTTTTTTTTTCTGGTGTTTTGAGACAGGATCTTGGTATGTAGCTTAGGCTGGCCTTCAATTTACTATGTAGCCCAGGCTGGCTTCAAATGGCGGCACTCCTCTTTGCTTCAGCCTCCCAAATACTGGGATTGCAGGGATGTGCCACCAGACCTGGTTAGTGGTGAGCTTTTAACCTTGCCACACTAAAGCCACCAAGACATTACCAAAACAAAACAAACAAAAATAAAATACTGAATATCCTGTGTAAGCCCTGATTTCAAAACCAGGTGACTGTCATGAAGTCAGAGGAAGAGGAAGCACAAACAGCAGCCTGGATGTGTGTTAACAGAGGAGCCAGCAGTGTCTGAGCTGATGTTTTGCCACAGCTTTAGTGACAAAACACTGGCCCCTGAGCCAGAAGGTGGGCTTAAAGAGATACCACAATCACACAAACAATGACAAGGAACACCCAGAGAGACATTAGACCTGGCTGTGGGGTGCTGAGTGAGTCTCCTATGGGCCTTGGTTTCCATATATGGAAACAGCTAACATATACTTCTAACATTCTGAAATATGTGCCAGAGATATAACTCACCTGGAATGGGAGCAAATGAGGGAGGATCCAGTGTGTCTCTGGAGCAAAGGTAATGTGCAAGCCCACTACAGCAGCCTTTGCAAGTAGTAAAAATCACAGTTACTCACAGGTTTGGTACAGCCATGTTGCATGTAAGGCTATGCAGAATGTGCGTACAGGGGTGCTCATCCCCATCCATGAAGATCAGCATGACACTGAATTTCACTATGAAGCTCAGATGTGAAGAAATACGCAGAACCCTCAAACTTAGAAAAATGCAGCTAGAATAACTTAACAGGAAACACAGCTATTCTGTTTTACTTAAAGTGTTGGTCAAATATTGCTGCTAGAGAAAATAAGGACAATGTACTCAGCACTAAGGGTAACTAACGCCCAGGGCAAAAAAAAAAAAAAAAAAAAGAAAAGAAAAGAAAAGGTAAAATGAAAAGACAAATGAGGCTATGTGATATTTTCCTTCTACCTGTGATTTTGTATCATCAAAGAATCTCATATGGCGCTGACTTCCCAGAGCTTTACAAACACATCAAGGAATTATACTCTTTGGATGGCCAGAGACACTGGTCTCACCAGTTGTAATAAGAAACATTACATTTGCCTTGTTAATCATTTACTCCCAAACTTTAGTCCATTTGTCCAAAACAGGACTGGAATTAGTTCTTGCTACACCTGTTACAAATCTGACAAATGATAATCTCCATATACATTAAACTTTTCGATGGACAGAAGCTAACAATCATGAAGGAGGCGACAGAAGGACCTGCTTCTAGGACTACATATACTTCGGATGCTCGCCAATTATGGAACACAAGGCTTTCAAAAAAAAGGTTTCAAAAATGTATTTCATAAATGCTCATAAGTTTAAATTTCCATCCAATTTTCTTGTTGTGTTTGTAGACGGTAACAGTCCTCAATAAATGCTGCCAACTCAGCTGTTTGCTCAGCAAAGAATGCAGTAATCCCTACTAGTTTGGTACAGGGAGTCTCCCCTCACAGCCAAAGCTACACCCTCACAACTTCTAGCACCTCTGCAGCATCTGCTGACGAGGAAAAGTTCCAAAGACAGCACTACTTTCACATACGGAGCTCAACAAGTTGAAAAGAGAAAGCGGGTGAAAGTCGAACAGTGTGAACTTAGCCAAAGTCTGGCTTTCAGGAGAATGCTGGGAAAAAAGAGGCAGAGACACAGTTGGAATCAAACATTTTCCTCAATGACAGAGGGAAACAGAAGTTTCATACAAATTCTAAAGATCAACTCAGCACAGAGAGACCTTCAAATTTCAGAGAAATCACTGACAAACCCATTGCATAGTTGTCAGAATGGCCTTGAAAATGTGTCTACAACTCCAGAACATCTGGTCAAGGCAGCAAATACCATCAGTCGCATCATGTATCTGGTATGCAGGGCACCAAACAACTAACTTTAGAAATTCTCACTGTTCAACCCATTACTTTGGCATTGTGTCAACAAAACCTAGTTTAAGGCTATGGAAAATGTGGATCTATGAATCTATAAAGTCAGGCATTTGGAAATGATTTTGGATCTTTGGATGTTTCTTAATTGACGTAACGAAACACTATTATTGTTTGTAAACTCCAGTGATCACATAGCCTTTCTGAACAACAAGGTGGAAGTTTTCTCTATAAAACAACACAAAAGTAGCTGGCTTCTAATTAACCACTGTCTACACAGATGACCTCTGTTCTCTGACTTTTTGTTAACAGCAGGTCTGGTAACATACAGACAGCATACAATGTCAGCTATTCTGAGTCTTCGCTGAGAACTCCAGATTCAAGTCTTTGGAAAACAGAATGACAACTTACTTGAATTAAAATAAGAGAACATTTACTCCTTGATCCTTAAAATAGCTCCACACCTTACCTTCTTCCAGAGGCATGAACACTAACCTAACCTCCCTTAGAGACCAGCTCTGCAAAGTAAACTGCTAGCCTGAAGCTATGGGGGCAGGTGATCAGGAGCGCACCCATTTCTTCACCCTCACCATTCAGCCAACAATCATTTTATAGCTTTAGTTTTACTTCTGACAATATTCCTTGTATCTGCTGTAGATGCCACAGACTTCCCAGACAACCTTAGAGTAAAATTCTATTTTGGAACTGTGGCAGTTGATCAAGAGTTTTAAGGTTGAGAATGTGTGAAGTATGACAGAATAACATGCTTTGGACTCTCAGGTCACAAGTACATAGACATTCACAATTGGAGCTCTCGAAAGGACTGGCTGCTACCGTGGGGAAGATTCTGTCCACTAATCTCCAGATCCATCCTGTGAACTTTTATTGAAGACTTCATCCTGTGAAGCCTGGTGATCGATCCCTTCATAAAATGAGCCACCGTTGTGCAGGAAAGTCCCCACCGCCCGCCCCTGCCGGGCGTGACCCACAGCGTCGCTGAACACTTTGTTTATCTGCTCCTCTGAGGGCATCCACCAGTCGGGGTTGGAGGTACAGTGCATCCTAATGAATTCTGTGGGAATATACACAACAGTAAAAAAGAGAGAAAAAAACACAACTGGTTTCTACAGAAGGTGACAGCCTGTGTAAACGTTGATGTAAGTTCTATCAGAAGAGCCATATGGGAGATCCAATGCAATGCCATGATGAAGCCACTTGTGACACACCCAACTTATTTCAGACCAACTTCCTTTTGATGTGGAAAAGTAAACATTACTTAAGTGAGTGGTATTTCTCTAAGAAACACTTGCTGTTGCAAAGAAAGGTAAATCTGATCAGTAAGAGAGGTGGCACCATGCCTGATATCAGTTAGGGAGTGAAGTTCAAAACCTCTGCTGTTATTTGCTTGAATTTTGAGAAAGTTGTTACTTACTTATATTTTGAGCAAGTTATCTCTGGAAGGATAGCAAATATCAGTAGTATGGTATTATTTAACCAACTATTAGTTTGAAGATTGAGAACAATAACCTATCAGGGTCTAAATGAGTGAAAAAATATCTGTTTTAGTTCAGGAAGGGTTTCTTCATTCTTAAAATGTTTCAAGTTAGGCGTCATTCCTTTCTGTACTGGTAATACCTATACATATCCTGGCAAGTTTTTTTTTTTTTTTTTTTTTTTGGTGGCACTGGGGATTGAATCCAGGGCCTCTTGCACACTTGGTAAACACTTTATGATCCAGCCACATTCTCAAGCCTGGCAGGTATTTTTTAAGTGCAATTCTACCTCAATGTGCAATTTTACAAGAAAGCAATTACCATGCCTGGAGGAGGGAACGGTTTCAGCTTTCTCAATAGTCAATCTGTCGTCATTTTTTAACTTATGTATTTTTCACCAGGGGGATGGATGGAAGTCAGGGGCTATGGCCCACATGAGAAATATGCTAGAGATCGTGGACTCTGGCTCGGCAGCCTGGACTGCATCAGTGTGACAGCAGCAGCAGCATTCAGGCAGTGGCACTGTTCTCCAGGATGTATTTAAATCCCCCAGTTTCACTGACTATTAAACTGTAAAATATGAGTAAAGTTTCTGGGGAAGGATACTATTGTGCTACTCATCCTGACTCCTTGGTAAACCAAAGAGCAACTTCAGTAAGTAAACACAGCGTTCCCATTTGAGCCACCAAGCTTAACACTGTCTCTTGGTGAATAACTCCATAATCTGTGATGGTGACGGGGAGTAAGGGAAAGCAGCTAAAATACTAAATAATAATTTAGTAGTACCAAAATAAGGCTTGGACATTTCTCATCACTGGCGCCTTGTTAATTTTTCTGTTTGGTGGCTTCCTTAGACATGGCCAACCCACACCAGAAACACCTAGGGTGACTTATGTCCATAGCCATTTGTATCTTCCCTGTCCCTACTGAATGAATATCTCTGAAATGGGCTAGGGTATCTTAGCTGACAACAAATACTATATATGCACATTAGGCACCTAAGGCTGCAAAATTTGAGTGCCTCAGTACCAACACACCCCAGAAGCAAATGTAGCAATATTCCTTCCAAAACCCAAACCTTTGTCAGTGCTACTTCTTTAGAACTGTGATTTCCTTACTGGGATAAAGTGTATCCCTATCTGGATTAAATCAATATTATGTCTTTTCAGCCAATAAAATTACAATAGAACTATAGAGGTTAACATTTGAGATTTTACTCTATTTTGTTATGAAATTCTGTTTTACTTTTTCATAGAAGAGTATTTTGTATTTTTTATATTAATATCTAATTGTATTACATTAGATTAAAAATATACTTGAGATTCTGAATAAGGGTTTCTCAGGTGTATTCTGGATGGCACTGCAATGTTTCTACTTGTCTAATTCTCTATTTATTTCCAATTGCTTAGTACCCAAGTCCCTCCTGATCTTCTCTCCTGTCTGCCTAGCCTGCAGCAGGGCATAAAAGCTTCAAAGTAACCACCTGTTAACACCAATGAAATGGTATTACTATATGCGCAGTATGTCTAATGCAGAAATTTTTTAAAAGATAAAGATAAAAGTTTTGCTGGGTAAGGTATACTTTAAGCAGTACTATAAGTAAATTTAAGGAGTTGAGCCAAGTATTCTTGGGGAGGAAGATAGATGGGGTGCCCAAGTTAAAGTGGAAGTAGGTATCATTTTACCAAGTAAAAAAAAGCCACGTCTCCCCTTCCTGTGTGCACTTCCTATGCTCCAGTTTTGCCAGAAGAGGCCTTCTCTGACAGCAAAGAAAATCTGGATTTAAAGCGTGAAACATGAGGTGCTATGCAAGGCTATGTACCACTGAGAACGAGGCTAAAGCAAATAAAGTTTTTACACAGCTTCTCAATACCAAGTGGATGGGCCACATGACGGCTATAAGGTCTCAGTGGAAAGAAATCAAAATACAGTGAGGCTGAACACTTGTACGGGGAGCCACAGCCAATGCAGTGAAATGGGATCACGGATGGCGGACACTGAGCGGAAGGATGCAGTACCTCGGAGGCATGTGACTTTAACTGGATCCAGAGGGCGTCTTTCAGGACCTGTCTCTCCTGACTGCACTGACCTTTTCCTTTTCCCAAGGCCGCATGAGTACTTAAGCTCATCAGTTGTGAAAACAAATCTGATGAGGTATCGAAGGAGCCGTCTCCCATCTTTCTTTGAGGAATTTACCGCCTCATCCCACTGTTTGCTTGTTATGTAGACAGGATAGTTGTTCAACAGCTGCTTGCTTCCCTGGAAAAGCAAAATATTTTCTCATTACCTACTGAGCCAGGCAGCCAGAAGCCAAAGCAATCTCCATTTCAAAGGCAAACGTGCCTTTTAACCAAGTGGCTATGCTGACAATGAACGGACTGAAGAGCACCAGTAATTGCTCACACTCAGAAGGGGCACTTTTCAAATTACATTTGCATTTTCTATCATAAGAGCCAATGAGGTATAATGAACACCTTTGAAAGAGGAGCTATTTATAACTCGTATTTTAACAGGTAGGTTAAAATGTGTCAAGATCCAATGACAGCGAACACTATTTAAATATAACCTGTAACATTCCTTTTCAATCTATTAAAATATGCAAAAATGACTTTGAAGAGTGTGATCAAACAGGTCCCTTCATCCTTTGGTTGGCAGTTAAATTCTTTTAAAAATGATGCTGGTGGCCTTATTTTAGTAAGGTATTACTTGTGTTTAATGCACTTCACACCCGATAGCCACTGCATCATGATGCAAATAACGTTAAAATGAATTTTAAAATGGAGGAACTGTAGAAACTGAAAAAAAAATCATTAACAATAACGCAAAACAGGTTTCCTCAAATCATAGCTTCTACAAATGACACTATGTCAATTCAAAATTTTTCTTACTTTTCACCTTCATAATTTATGTCTGCTATAAAATTCCCAGGCTAAATAGCTGCAGTGGGACTAATTATGGGAATTTCTGTAACATTTATAAACCACGTTTAGCCAATTGCACCTACACAACCATTACTTTAGTTCTGGCTGTCTATAAAATTCTATAGTCCAGGACAAATTAACCCATGATCTCAGTTTTAATGTACTCCTTCCTCAGTAATTAAGGTGTACAAAATAAAGAAGGGGAAACTCATTCAGTTTTACAACTCTACAAATTTACTACAGGTTATAAATTTGGTAGTGTTTGGGTCTGACGGGATGTTGTTTCAAAAAGTGCTCTACTTAGTTAAGCATGGAGAAAGGTAAATAAAATAGAAGCCAACAGAAAAGAGGCAGCAGCCAGATTTGCCTAGGAAGCCACTGCTGAATTGTGCACACGGAAATTCATTGTGCACATGGAAATTCATCGCTTTGGTATTCACATTTTCCAGAAGGCAACAGTGTGACCTTGTATCCCCTTTTTAAGGGAAGAACTGAGAATAAGGCTTGTGCTTCAGATTGACAGGCAGGCTACATTTAGATGAATCTTGGTTTTGTTAATATTTCTAAGTTACTCAAACTTGCTGAACAAGTTTCCTCATCTGTGAAATAGGAGCACAGGTCTCTGAGATGAACATTTGGGAACATCCACCAACCCTTGGCTCTTGTATAATAGGGGACCCCATTTACCAGAGATGAACAGAACAAATACGGGAACTGAGAATCCATCCACAGGTTCCTTCAGCCCAGGTCTCCCTCTAGGGTAGCTTTGAATGAAGTCTAGGGTGGCTCAGATGAAGAGAGAATGAGATGCAGAACTGAGGTGCCAGGTACCATCACTGAGCCACAGTACAAAACACCGAGGTGGTGAGATGGTTTGTCAAATGAAATGGTAGTGATTCTCACAGGAAAGTAGAGGGTATGGCTGCGAGGAGTCAGGCTGCAGGGGAAATAATTTCTCTGCTTCCTAGGCACTGGAAGGGAAGGGATCCAAATTCTGATCCTGTGACCTCTCTGCCCTCAGGGGAGCCAGGTGGAGCCTGGGGTGGGTGGAATTTCAGGCTGGCTGTGGCAGAACCAGCAATTGTCTCTAAAGTACTTTCCATCAAGCCCCTGGGCAGTAACTGTCACTACCTACTGAGCACTTGACCAGCCTGAGGTTCCCGCCCCAAGCACTCTTCACCACCAGTGTCCTTTCTCCTTCCAGGCAGTTGCACCACTTGTACTACAAAGCTGGGCTCCGGTTTAGCCCCAGGCAGGTGACTAACTTCTCTAAACCTCACCTTCTTTTTGTCACAGCAGAAAAATAATCCCAGCCAACTGATTTCTCCTGAGATATCCACAAATCTCCCACCAGACAAAAAGCTCTTGAGGGCTAAAATTTATGTCTTAGGAAGCAAGGCCCTTCTCCCAGGGCCAAGAAAAATGCCCGACACCCAGAAGGTACAGTGCACGCTTGCCAAATGACTGATGGGACACAACACACACTAGTCTGGCTGGCACATACAGACATTCATAATGGCAGTTACAGTTAAGGGCGCTATATATATATATATATATATATATATATATATATACATACATACACCAACCACTGTGGTACTGGAAAACTTGAGCTTTGAATGAATATAAATTGGCAAAGTTAAAGAACTTTGAAAGCAATACAGACAAGGGTCATTTAAAAAGGGCCTTCCACATCTTTAATTTAAAATTGTGCTCTTATGGACCCTATAAATATGTACACCCTCCAGCCTGAGAAAAGGAAACTATATAGCTGCTTTTTATATTATTTACTTAATACTACAGAATTTAAAAACAACCTGTTTTCCTCAGGCGTGTAAGCTCATCTGCAAGGGAGGATTCCTGCTTTATTTTACATTCTGGATCCAACTCCAAGGGCAGAGCTGGGAACACTATCCTCAAATTCAGCATTTATCCTTGGTTTGGTGCTGGGCCTATAATCAATTTCAGGATGAGAGGTACTTATGATTAAGAAGGTAACAAGAAAGGACTCCTCTCAAATCCTTAAAAAAAAAATCCATTCACAGAAAAATTTAACGCTCTCTCAAACTAAAGAAGCTCTACATAAAATACTGGTTTCATAAAACGTGGAAATACCACATTTGGAAGTAATTTTCATCAAGAAAAAGGCAAAGAAACAGGGCAAGCAATTTTTTTTTAATCGGTACCAGGGATCAAACTCACCGCCATGCCCTTGCAAGGCAGGCCCTTATGCTGCTGAGCTAAATCCCCAGCCTCCAAGGCAAGTAATTTACAGCCTGAAACACAACACAGAATGTCCTGTGGGTTATGGGTGACAGTTACAATCCTGTTTTGGCACAGTTAATAGAAATAAAATGAGATAAATAATAAAAATGAGAAAATGCTCATGGCCTAAAATGACAAAAGCAGTATAGTAACAATGTCAATGTTGGGTAATAAAAGTTTAAATAGTCCTACCTAGGGGAAATATATTTTCCCAATTTTATGGAATATGGATTCCATATCCTCTTTAATTAGCCACTAGTAAGTTATTAGTCTAACCAATTTTTGAGTCACTTTGAAAAAAATCAAGATGATGTCTTCATAGGCTCATAAGCAAATGGAAGACAAAAGGTAGGTAATTCTGGGTTAGACTTTCCAACAGTATGCTACATGAGCACAAAGCAGGGTAGGAATAATCAGGAAGAACATCTTAAAGTGCATTTTTCATTTGTGGTTTTTACACCAACAAAGTGTCGAGTAATGAAAGAATTTTAAACATTTGACATCTAGTTTGGATCTTTAATTTAAGAGCGTCAACTTCCTATTAAAGGTGGAGGCTGAAGATGAAACAATCCATTATAAAGCCCAGCCAAAGTGTTAAGAGCCAACCAGAGAGGAGAGACAATTGTACAATTAACGGCTATCAGGAACAAGGAAGAGGAAATAAAGCCAATGTATGTTAGAAACTTCTAACTGGACTTGCTGGGGCCCTCAGAGAACACAAAAACACGGATGTTTGGGGGGCATGAGCTATGGGGCAGCGTTCTTGATGTCCATTTGGGATCTGGTTAACCTGGTGGATGTCTGGAGAAAGAACATGACTAAGCAGAGAAACAGTGGAGATGAGATAAGATCAAGGATCAAACTCTGAAACTATGGATGAAAACACTTGTAAAAGCTCTGTGAGAAAAGGACCAGGAACTCAATAGAGTAATGACACAAAGGCCAGGGAGGAGGAGGTGCAAATCAGGTTTCTAGCCTGGAAAAAGGTCCCTGAATCAGACAACTGGATGGAACAAGTATTAGGGGCATTTAGGACGAGCAAATGGGACGTAGGGAGCTGAGAAGATGAATATTAGACCAGTCTTGCAAATATCTAATCATTAAAAAATAAAATGAGCTCACTAGCCTGCAAGGATGAACTGCGTACCTTCTAGGAAATGCACTGGGAATACTAAGAGGGATGAAACTTTGCCCCAGTGTTCAAGGAGGGGAAACTCCACCAGGAACCTGGTGAATGCCTGCAGGCCCAGCCCTCCGCAAGGCTAAGGCACGAGAATTGTGCATGTAAGCCTAGCCTGGGCATGTGGTGAGATTTAGCCTCAAAATAAATACAAAACAGCCTGGGGATGTAGTTTAGTGCGAAGGCCCTGAGTTCAACTACCATTACTATAAAAGTAGGGAGGATGTCATGAAAGTATTGGTAGGAGATGCTTTAGGAGCGTACTGTGATGGGAGGACAAAAATTCAGCAAGGAAAAGTCAAGGAGTTTTCTTTTTTTCATTGTAGAGAAGACTTGAGTATTTGTGATACTCAAAGAACAGCCCATGTTCTAAAGTCTGTAAACTGAAAATAATGTATTAAAAAATAAAGCCTTGAGTATCTTGTAAAAGTGAATGTTCAGATCTGGACACGGTGGTGCACACCTGTAATCTCAGCATTTGGGAAGCGGAGACTGGATTGTTATCAGTTCAACACAGCCTAGGCTACATAGTGAGTTCAAGGCCAGCCTGAACTACATAGTGAGACCCTGTCTCAAAAGTTTAAACTGGTAACAGTCTATTACTTATCAAAGTTGATGCATTTTTCCTACGAGCCTGCTTTCTTCTATAGAGGGCCAGAAAAAGGAACTGGCACATGTTTAAGGCCTCTGGAAAATAGGCTATCTAAACCCTGGGGAAGCTGGGCATGGTGACGCACACCTATAATTCCAGCACTTAGGAGGCTGAGGCAGGAAAACCACCTTGAGTTGAAGGCCAGCCTGTCTCAAAACACACACACACACACACACACACACACACACACACACACACGAGTAGAGTGCCAGTGTGGGAGATCCCAACAGGGCTAGTCATCACAAACACTGGTTCTGCTTGAGGACGACATGACTAGTTGCTCTCTTCATTTCAAAGAAATGGTAAAAGAAAGCCCATTTAAATTGCTATTTGTACTTTTGGCCTCCCTCCCCCACCAAGACTAAATCCCTGTGAGTTGATCACATGTGATGTTTCTCCACATAGCATACCCCTAGAAATAACAGATTCATAAACTTGCCAGTCAAAACCCATGTGGCCGGCCCATCTGTTCTGGCAGTGGTTGATTCTCAAGAGGCTGCATCTTGAGGAAGGTGCACTGGGAATGTCAAGTCCCCTTTACCCGATACTCACCTCAGTTGGCTGGTCGGCTGGCTGGGGCATCAGGAGCTGGTTGTGGTGCTGCAGTACTGTCTTCAGGTAATCCAGCACAGTCTGGCAGGGCACTGGGTGGAAGGAATGACAACGGCCACATATAACCAAGCTCTCAATATGCAAACAGAAAACTCTGAGGCCTAAAAAGACTGTTGATGTGAACTTCTAGAAAAAAACAAAAAGGATTTTCTTTCTAAAGGAAACAGAATTTTTCTTCATTTGACATCCGTAGTTATTTCAGTTTGTAAATACAGAACAGATGGTAGTTTAGGGACAGTTTTTAGGATCAGCACAATTTGATGAGAACCTTCTCCAACCTACTCCAAGATCAATGTAGGTCAACAATAATAACCATGAACAACTGACTGAAGAGACAAATCTCTTCGACTCCAATTATAGCGTAAGCACCCAATGGCACTTTTAAAAATTAAGGCACAGAACTATTGTTTCACTGGTTTTTAATCAATAATATATTATTCACTGCCAGGCTCTGGGTATGATATATCCCCTCAGAGGGTCATGTGCTAGAATCTTGGTCGCTAGTATACTGATGCTGAGAGATGTTGGGACTTTCAAGAGAGAGGGCCTAGTGCCAGATTATTTGGTCAATGAGAAAAGCCCTAAAAGAACCGAGGTAGGAACCCTAAATCAGGTCCCAAGAGACAGGTTGCGAAACAAGAATTAGTATGGCTCCTCCCTGTCTCACTAAGTGATCTCTCCCTCACACCTGTCCCCACCACGGTGCCAACTTCCATGATGTGATCCAGCTGCAAGGGTCCCTGCCAGAGCCGGAATCATGTTTAGACTGTAACTCTTCAAAATAATGAACTAAAAGAAATCATTTTCTTTGTTACCTAACTTTGGGTATTTTGCTATGGAAATAGAAAAATTGACAAACACATCCTTTTTTAATGACAGAATTATTCCTAAGTGCCATCAAGGAGTAGGAATTATATTCAATTGAGATTTGCTTCCCAACATGAACACAACTGGTGAAGCAGTTCTTACTGAATGTATCCATTCTCTTCTTCACGAAGCTGAGTTGGTTTGGTCCAACTTAGACTTAATATGTATTTCACTGAGTCTTTTTTGAGATTTTGTCTTACAGACACATTGCATAATTCTAATAAAACTGAACATATACTAACACAATATAGAACATGACATTTTTTGTACCACTACATAAACAATGCCTACAGCTTAAGATTTGTATAACAGCTTTCATAAATTCCTTTTAAAGTTAGCTTAGTTAATACACTAATTTATATAGATTGCTGCTATCTTCCTTAGCTCTGTGTTTTCTTAATAAATTTTTATCACATTAAAGAAAATAATGAAGACTGAACTTAAGTCTCAGTTTACAAGTGTCATCACTGACCTTTCCTCATCTTTTCTCACTTTATTTTTCTCCCCAGAGAGCAAACAAAAGTAATTATCTTTAACCATTGCTAACACTTTTAGGTTTTTAGGTGACATCACCTTGTAATATAATAAATCCCAAATTCCACCAATATTATTCTTTTAAAAAGTATAAATAACAGGAAGTAGATTAGAAAAAAATTTTCTTGCCCATTTTCTTTTCTTTTTTTGAGACAGGGTCTTGCCATATAGACCAGGGTGGTCTTCATGGTAATATTCCTGCCTACTTCTCTAGAGTGCTGAGATTATAGGGGTAACCATCAGACCCAGCTGAAAATTTTCTTCAATAACCATCCTTTACAGAGCTTTGTCATGGCTGCCCATAGAGTGACCAGACATATTTTTGAAATTGAAGAAGCATTTGCTGCACAACCACAGAAGCCATCCAAAAGAAGTCATTCTTGTATCAGTATGAAGCAGAAGATTACTTAACAGCAGTTTAATGAAACTTGTCAAGCAGTCCTAATTTCACCAGTCTATTAGAAGTCTTTACTAGTCTTTAAAACCCACATTACTAATGCCATAGTAAGAAAGATTATACCCTCTGGCTTTGGGCATCAATTATGAAAACAACAACAAAAACATAAGAATTGAGAAACTAACAGAGAAAGGAAACATGGAATTTTAGTTCTGGGTTTTTCACTCACTGTGATCTTTAGAACTTCACTGAACTTCTAAACAAAAGTTTTCTACACAGGGCTGAGTACAAGCATCCAAAAAAGCATCCTTTTTTCCCAGATTATGGTCAAGATAAAATGCAATGGTATGTATGTCACTACCTAGGCCAAGTGATATATACAAAATATACAATGTACCTTGGATTTAGCTTGGAAATTTTAGCAAAACTTGTAAATGTTCACTGACTAATTAGGAGAGTGAACTTCCTTTGATTCCATTCCTGTATTCTATAGCCATGAAGATGATAAAGCACAAAAATGCTTACAAAGCAGCATATGAAACCAAATATCCACTATTACTTCAATGGTGTTAAAAATAATTATGTGTAAAGGAAAAAGACAAGAAGCCAAAGTATTACTAACAATAAACAATGATTCATACTTTAGTCATAGGATTATGATAGCTACTATTCCTTTTACATTGTTGTCCTTATAAAAAAGCAATATGGGTGACCATCCCTTTTCTGAAAATCTTCAACTGTTCCAATATCTGAAATTTTGGGGGACAAACATGCCACATTTGACCTCATGCGATGGGTTTCAGTCAAATCACAGACACCTGTACACTAAAAATGTATTAAATGAGCTTCGGGCAATGATTACCAGGTTTGTATGAAACATAAATTTCTTAGTTAGACCTGGGCCCCATTCCCAAAGAGCTCAATGTACCGAAATGGACAAGAACTGAATCAAATTCAATGGTTAGGTTCAATGTTGACCTTATGGGGAAATCTGATTTCGTTCTTGTCCAATTTGGTTTGCAACCAGAAATGTGGAAATAATTAAGTTCATAAAGCAAAATGCCACTGTATATGCAAACATGCCCAAATCTTAAAAACAAAAACAAAACAAAGCAAAACGAAACATACCCTGCCATCCCTATTCTTTTATAGGTGGCTATTCTGTAAGGAAGACAAGGTACGGATAGACTGACTGCGACTGGTAGTTCTGATTTCTAGTTTTTGAGACATTATTTTCCAGCTAAGTCTTACCTTTGGGGAAACACAGTAAGTAAGCAAGCTTTGATTAAGGACTGCTGGCTCCTATACTGGAATAAAATGAAGTCTTGTGTGCATTTGTGTATCATGTGTGTAGAGGGGTGTAAGACAAATAGGTCCTATACACGGATATCTGGGGACGTTAGGATAAAGGCCAAGAGGACGTAGGACAAGCTCAAATTCAGCCTACTGTGTGAAAGTCACGGCCCCGGGCACTCACAGTGACTCCCTCCTTCCAGGATCTCTCTTAACATCCCCCTACCCAGTTCTTAGAAGGCAGACCTTCCACATGCCCCCCCAACCCAGGGTCAGAGTTTGCCCTTGCCAAGACTGTGGAATATTCACGGCTAGTTTTTTGGATGGTTGCCTAGATTTAAACAGGAAAGCTGCACAACTAAGTGAAATGTTTTCTGCTGGGAATGTGTGTATATAGGAAACAACAACAAACCCAAAAAACCAAATCAGTCAATCTGGGAAGTGGGAATAGGTGCACTGAAGTGAGGATGAAACATACCACCCCGGCCCACAGTTACACGAGCCACTGAAAAGGCATAGTGGAATATCACCTGTTCTCTTGTCCCTTGGTTCTGTGGATGACTGTGATACTTCCAAGTGAGAACATGGCCCTCACAGACTGGGGTGCAACATGCCAGGGTGCCATGTGCAGCAGTCCTGTATGGTCTGCCACCATGTCACTCCTCGGTCTTCATGGAAAAAGAACCAGGTCAGAGCTTACACTAGAGAAAGGTCATTAGCAGGGTCGTCAAGGAGCTGATTAAGCTCCTTGAGGCCCCCACCCCTAATTGCCTCATGTGAATCATGAATTTAAGTGAATCATCCTGGCTGATGAAGACTACAACCTCACATCCACTGGGTACATTTCATTCATTCACTTGTTCATCTGACAAAAACTACTAGAAACTTCTATTAAAAGGGAATCAGGCTATAAAGGAATCTCAAACTATTTAAAGTCTCTGTAAAGGGGCTGGGGATTTAGCTAAGTGGCATAAGCGCCTGCCTTGCAAGTGCGTGGTTCAATCCCCAGTACCGATCATAAATAAATAAATAAATAAATAAATAAATAAATGTCTCTGTAAATACTAAGTACTTAGTACTTAGCCTGATAATATTTGTGATTTTTTCCCTGTCTGTAAAAGCATTTAAAAATGCATACTGCATAATGCTGGGATAGTGAGAGATGGGATCCAGAGGTATGGAGTTGAGTGTAAATGGGAGAGAGACCAGTTATTGGTGGATCTGAGGCACCTAACATGGGTATTGAAGTGTTACCTCTTTACCAGGTAAGAACACTGCTTACCATCCAGGAAAACCACTAATGTCTCTGTTTGCTAGGCACAAAACAGCTGCCCTCTCCCTTCTTAAAGTTGATATTTACTGAGGGCTCTCTGGGAGACCCAGTAGGCACTCACTTGCCACTTACTGACTGTAATATTTTCATTATTCCTATGGTATTATCAAACTTGTTTTATGGAAAGGGGAATTGAGGATCAGAAATGATTCACCAAAAAGCACAGCCAGCAAATGGGCTATCCTATACCTATATTGCACCTATTCTAAGGGGTTTTTGTTCTTGCAAAATTCCTTTATCCAACAAGTGACATTATTGATTTAACGTTTTTTTTTAACCTTCTTACTTAGAAAGTGACAACAGTGAACTAATAGGATCATAATTGCATAATCCAACTATATAATCTATTGTGTAGCCTTGTGAGTTATGGTCAAGCCACATTTAAAGATTGCAAATTTTGCCTGCTTACTAAAACGTATCTGTAAAATGTACAAATCAGCACTGGCAGACGCATATGAAGCCTCAGGAAACCTGAGTCACCTGACATCCACATGTCCCAGCTGAGATTTGAAAAGATTCCACCCTCTTGTTTGAGCTCTCCTCCTGTAAACAAGTGTCTTGTCATGATCTATTTAGTGCTGTGTTCTATTTTTGTTAGTGGTGTCACTACTTCGAATGGCCTTCAATTGTAGGGTTGAAGGGCTTTTTATGTTTCTAAGCTTGGGAAGGCTGTGATGTGTCTTATGGAAAAAACACATATATTAGATAAGCTTCATTCAGGCATGAGTTATAATGCTGATGCCTGTGAGTTCAATGTTAATCAACCAGCAATAAATATTAAATAAGGTCTTTTCAAATGAACACACATAAAACAAGGTTATGTATTGATTAGCTGTGAAATAACAGGGGGAAAAAGAAAGAAAATGCTGTGAGCAAAGGCTCTTGGGAACTTAGTTCTGCTTTTCCCTCCACAGTAATTTCTCAAGTATTCGCTAATTCAGTGTTCACGGTAAAGCTTAAGGACATAACTTCTGTGAAGAAGCACCAGCTGTATTCTGGGGGTGGAATAGGGTAACAAATTATGTATGCAGTCACAAAGCTTGGATTTCAATTCTCTACCTATTGTAACCTCAACTTATCTATAAAGTGGGAATGATACTAGTATTTATTGTGGGGCCATGGAGTTAACAATAAATGGCAATGATCAAAAATACACATTTAGAAACTGGTATGTCTTACAAAAATGCTGAAATACTCTTCAATAAAGGATACTTGGAAAACTGGATTTCCATATGCAAAGAATGAAACCAGACTATACTTTGAAACCATACATAAAAATCAACCAAAAAACACATAAAATATTTAAATATAAGACCAGAAACTACAAATCTATGAGAACAAAAGAGAAATGCTTCTGGCCATTGATCTTGGCAGTAACCTCAGCAGAAGACCTGAAACTATAAATCCAGAAGAGAACATGGAGGAGGAGTAGTTTAAGGCCCCTAGACAATCACCTTAGCAGTTACTTTTTTGGATGTCACTACAAAAAGCTCAAGCCACAAAAGCAAAACTAAGATAAATGCAACAATGTCAAACCAAACAGCTTCTACATAACAAAGAAAACAATCAACACAATGAAATAGTAGCCCACAAATTAGGAAAAAATATTTGCAAATCATATATCTGATAAAGGGTTTATAGCTAAAATTTATAAAGAATTCATACAGAGCCCTGGGCATGGTGACACACCTATACTCCCAGCAATGAGGAGGCTGAGGCAGGAGGATTGTTGCAAGTTTGAGACCAGCCTGAACTGCACAGTAAGATCCTGTATCAAAAAGACAAAAAAACCCAAAAATAAATGAATTCCTACAACTCAACAGAGGAAACAACCAATTCAATGGGCAAAAAAACCTATATATACTTTTCTCTAAAGAAAAAAGATTAACAGGTAAATAGAAAGGTATCTAACATCAATCAATCCATCCTTGTGGAAATGAAAACTACTAATGCATCATCACATACCCTTTGAGTGACTATTATCATAAGGTTTAACAAGCATTGCTGAGGGCGCGGAGAAAAGGAACTCTTGTCCCCCTCTGGTGGGAATGTACATTGGTGTAGCCATCATAGAAAAGTCTGGAGGTTAAATAAATGTGACTACCGCAACCCAACATTCTCCATGGGGAAGTTTCATCCATCATTTCCTTCTAGTAAGTATTCAGCACTTCACATTCCTGATCTGGATCTCTTCCTTTTGTGGTTTTCCTTTAATCTATTTTCATTTCTTTTCAAAACATTTAACTTGTTAATAGACGTTCTAATTTCTGTGTGACTATCTAACGTGAAAGACAAAGTGCCAATACAATTTCTTTGGCAGTACAGCTGGGGTTATCTCCAGGACATTCTTTTCTCTCTGGTGCAAAGAAGATACAAAAATAACTCTTTGAAATAGTGAGTGGACCACACTTCACAGAGCTGAGAGTTGTAAAATCCCAGTGTGTTACCTGCAACCTACCTCCCTGACTTGGAGGAAATGAGCAGTGTTCTGGTTCCATTACAAGCTTTCAGGTTCTAGCTGGCGTATGGACAGTGAGCACCTACCTGGCTTGAGGAAACACCACGCACCTGTTCCCCAGAGCTCAAATGCAAAAATAAAGACTGGATTTACTATACCTCTTGATTCTCATCCCCCAAAACTACTTTACTTAATGTAATTCTCAAATGTTCCAAAACAAGTCTTGATTCTATTGGGGTAATTCTTTTCAATAAGAAAATGGAAAACTGATTAATTTCTAATTTGGCAATTCTTTTTTATGTTTCCTTCCTTTCCCCCTCCCTCTCCTCTAACCTGGCAATTCTTAACACTTTTGTTTGCTCCTATGTGTCATAATAAACAAGTAGGGATTTTCTTCAGCATTCTGTATTTCTAGATCAGCTACCAAATTTAGAGATATGAAGATATTGATTGGATCAAGCAAACAACACAAAATATTCATACATGTATATATATGTACATATGCAGCCTTAATTTTTAAATTATACATGCTATACTGTTAACATAATATACTAATATACCCACTCAAGTCTGTAACTAACCATTAAACATATAAACTGATAGATACATGCTCCCAAATCTCTTATTCACATGATGCATGATTCAAAAGATTCAAAGATACTATTCTACTAATGACCTTAATGTCTTTTCTAAGCCCCTGACAACACAGAGGAATGAATTTAAAGGTAGCAGTGAAATCCAAAGATTTTTTTCAAGAAGTGAAAAAACAATTTAGCAATCCAGAGAAGGTCTTGGTATAAAAACAACTCTACTTCTCTAGAAATGTAGTCTTTAAGAAGCAGGAAATGCCTCAGGTTTAGCCAGGGGCACAAATAGTTTAAGGCTAGCCTAATTACTGGTTTATCTCTGAGCTAAGTTTATAGTTTCTTATTAACTGTCTGCATACTGCAAAGTGACTGCTTACTGAAACTTAACAAGAAAGGAGAGAGAAATTAATGGAATAGAAAAGATCACTTCATTTGTTTAGTACTAGTTAAGTCCTACCTCTGAAAAGATGGCTTCAGTTTAATTTTTATCAATGACTGAGTCTTTAAAAGTGTAAAAGCCATTTTAAGGGCCACTTTCTGAACACAACTCAGGCTCACAGCACTTGATTTATTTCAATGTCAAGGCCCCACATCCAGAATTACTTTACTATCAATAGATACCTCTTTCATGAAAACTATGATCTTCTCACCTATATTCATGAACACTGTAGTTGAAACACAGACAAGACATGCTAGTGGTTCATCCTGAAACCGGTCTGGCAAAGGGAAGGCTAACGACTCCTGTGCATGCCCATTTTTCCAACTTTTCTAAATCACCGGCGGAAAAAAAAGTATACACATACTCATTCACCTCAACAGTTGAAACAACTGAAAGTAATGAACTGTAGTTGTCCAGCAAGTAGTACGACAGCATACCTGGAATGCTCTCTAATTTCCTTCTGAGCTCTTCATTTTCTTGCTGCAGTGAAATAACTTCTTGTTCCAACTCCTGGCATCGAGGACAGTAGCCTTCCTCTTCCTCCTCCTCATCCTCCTCTGGCAGTGTAGAGGAAGATGGGTGGCCATGGGATTCAGATGTTGCTGGGGAGGTCCAGCCACCTAGTGTGTGCACAGGGGAGGTTGAAAGAGGATCCACATCGGCCAGGTGGCTATACTCACTGACCGAAGAGGTGTTTGGAGTTGGAAAGCTCCCCGAGAGCAGGTAATTTTGGAGAGAGTCAGTGAAAACTCTCAAAAAGGCAGAAGTTTGTTGTTTCCTTTGCATATAGTGCATCTCTATGTCTACATTGTCTGAGGTCTGACTGTGGATTCCTTTCCCAATGTGGCATTGTTCCTGTCTTTCACTGTAACTAGAGCTTTCCTGCTTTACACAAGAAATCATAGATTGAGAATGGTTGGAGTCCAGAAGTTTTCCTCCACAATTTAAGAGACTAAGCACTCGACTGCACTGCTGGGCAAAGGCATCCAAGATCATACGACTCTCTGCAATGAAAGAAGAAACATCAGTTACTGACAGCCAAAAGCTAATAAGCAGCAAGGTCTTCGGTTTAGAGTTTAATACTCAAATATGTTAAAAATATGTATTTTTACTGTCAAAAATCAAAGTGATGAGTGAATTTACAATTCACAGCCAAGTAGCTTCCTGTTATCCTGCCTGATGAGTCACCCTAGTCCCTCAATGTAAGGAAGAGGTGGACTGCAACTTTGAGAAGCATCGCATAGAAATTTCCTTTTCTGTGGCGATAACTGGCCTGCACAGGTCTAAACTCACACCTTTGGCTTCATTAATATCCATACTCTAATGAATCAAGCCAGCCACTGCAGACTCAATGCCTCATTGATAGGAAGGCTTAAAGCAATCATTACTTCTATTTCTGGAGTGCCCTCATGCCCTTGCTATTAATCAGCTGATACAGATCTCTGCTGAGAATATGGAGCTCTCAGACACAAACCAGAGGAGAAAGCTAAGTCTTTTTGAAGAGCGCACTAGAAATCTAAGATAAAACAAAGAGTGAGTCTATAGGCAAAGGATGAACAAAACAAAACTATGTGTTAGCCAATATCTGCTCTGCTCACTGTTCTTTTAATTGACCTCCTAAGTTGGATTTCTTGTCAAAGGCAATCTTTGGGCTGACCTACATACATCAGTATCGTTTGTAAAACACGAACGTCTCTTTTCAGGGCCACTTCCATGAGATTGTTCAGTCTTCTAAAACGGCACAAGGTGTGGGTGCCACGGTAGCTCACATACACCAACTCTAAAGCATATTAACTACCAAGCAATGAAAAGTAAAAAGAAAACAGAAACCAATCAACTCACTGCAAAAACAATGGGAAAAAACTCCCAAATTGTGAAAATGGTAATGTTACAGTCTAAAATTGTTGAAAATTCACCCTAAATGTAAATGTTACAAGGTAGATTCTCTTCTTTCCTGCTACCTCCTAGAATGAGCTATGATACAGAGGTGACTTACACAATCACATGAGGATCTTATTTCCTTTTTCCCTTACCCAGAATAATGGAAACAAATAAATTACTGGACATTTTAGATGCCAGTAAGTCTTGTATGACTGAAGTACAACTAAGTACAGTACTCGCTCTGAAAGTGTTGACTAATAGTTTCCCCCTAGGATGGGGGATTACTTTTAAGACAAAAATTGGAGATGCTTGAGGGCTTCTATGGGACAATGAGGCAGAACACTGGCAATAAGAAACCCTCTCTAGAAAATCCAGACCATCTAACTAATGAAATAACACTTCAAGAACCTCCCATGCAGCTGAGTGTGGTGATATATGGCAGGCTGAGGCAAGATCCCAGGTGTAAGCCTAGCCTGGACAGCTCAGTGAGAGACCATGACTCAAACTTTTACAAGGGGATGGGGTAGGGCTGTTGCTCAGTGCAAAGGCACACTGGGTTGAATCCACAGTACCAAAATACGAGCATGCAGGGGCATTATCTGCATGCAGTATTCAATGCTCCACTTTTTTCTTAGTATTCTTTCTGCAAGTAACTAAGGCATTGAGGGGAGAGGTCCAAATACCCTGTTCCAACTATTTAATAAAAATACACAGTATAGGCAAAGTGCCTAGCATATGGTATGTATTCCTCCCCTGGCCCTTCAAGTCCAGTCAATATTCTACCCTTGGTGAGGCAAGGGAGACCTAGGAATTTCCTACTCAAACTGCTTTGAGGGCCTATGCTGGCCACTTTCTGAGCTACACACTAAAACAGACCATGGCCCCATAGCTTCGAGTGTGGCCTAGAGCAAACACATGTGTAAATCAGGTGCCTCCTAGTGGAACCCGAAAGGCTGGCAATGGGAAGAGAAGATAAACTAGCTGAAAACCTCAGTCAAACCTGGTCATTAGGAAGGTATACTCATCAAGACAAGTGAATATAATACACTCTTACTTGTTAGCTTGATTCACTCTTTTGAATTATTTAGTCTCACAAATATTTGAGTGCCATTTCCTTAGAATGCCTTAAACCAAGTAAAAAAGTAAACAGATTAACTATACAAGTAGGTAGGTTTAAGATTCAGCACTCTCATTTTTTTACTTTTACTTTGTTCTTTTATTAGTAAAATCGTAGGATGATATTGATTGGAAATGCTAATTCTGGCACAATAGCAGTTTGCATTCATTTTAATCCTATAATCCCATTCTAGATTTAAAGTTGTATTTACTGTTTGCATTTTAATCAGCATAGACCCAGATGATTTACAGCCTATATACCTTTAACATAACCTTGATGAAAGGGACAAATAAGCAAGCAGAGACTAAAATAGGATTACCTAGAAGGAGCTGCTTCAGTATATTTGTTTGACGTCCTACAAAACACTCAGTAGTTTTAATCATATTGATGAATCACATTATGGCATAGATTTTAAGGGAAAAAAATCTGATTTATGGACAAGTGTGATTTGTTTTCTTAATTGAAAGATAAAACTCATAACATGCTGAGAAAAAATCATTATGTAATATGCTATATTCTGAAGATAATCTATTAAAGTGCACTCAGAATATCAAAGGATAGTTACAATCATAAAATTGTTCTTGCCTGCAGTGTTTAAAATGCTTCATTCTAAATGAATTTGTTCCCAAAGATTGATAAATACGAAAACAGCAATTGTAAATCCTTACAGTTGAATTTCTCTTCAGTATCTTAAAATATTTGAGTCATATTTTGTATTTTAACATTAATACATGGAGAAGCATGAAAAAAGTACACTACTACAATTGATAGGGAAAATAGCAACTCTTCTTAATTGCGTAAGGCACTGATCCATGATTTTTTTGGTACAAGGAATCGAACTCAGGACCTTGTACTTGCCAGGCAAGCACTGTTTTGCTAAGCTATATCCCTGGCCCTGACCTATGATTCTTAACTGAGCAAACATCTTGAACATCTTGATTCTTTTGAACTGGCTTTTTTTTTTTTCCATCATAGAATGCTCCACACTCAAGGGATGGCAGCAAAGTACACAGTCAATAGCTTATAAAATAGGTTTTAAAACTACCCATTTTATTCCTAATTCCCCTAAAATTAAATACTATAAAATATTAATAAATCACAAAGCACTCTAAAATGACATTTCTGTCTAGATTATTTTGCTTTGCTGTGCAACCTGTTGGGAGATAATATCATGCTGCAAATTGTGCATAGTCTTATTCCAACCTCTAAACCCACGATTATTTTTTCAATTAAAAAATTCATTTCTTGAAATTCTTCTGGACTTAAGTGGCTTAATCTATCCTAAACCAGATAAGTGATTAAGAAGAAGGATAGGGAGTAGGCAATCAAACTCAGTCTCTCTATTTTAAGGTCCTTCTTTGTAAGAAAAGCCTTGAATGGAATGTGCCCATCATAGCAGAACCCCAGGAGAATTCTGTTTCTAGGAAGGGATATCACAGTACTAAAGATTAGTGGTAGCCTTTTGATTTTAGTCCAGTGAAGGGTGAAATATATTAATATTGAAAATGTAGAAGCAGAAATTTTTCAGTAATTCACCATTATGTATCCATATATTATAGCTACCAAAGAAAATTTTTAACTAGTTCAAAATAGATGATTTCCTTGTAACAGTGATGCAACTTCTTTTCAAGAGAGGACTTTATACCTTGGAAAATACAAGCTAGAAAATAAAAGCATCTTTAGAAGCATCACCCTGTCTTAAATCAATGAATGATGTCTTTTTAAAAAAAATGCCATCCAATTTTTTTATAATGGCAAACATCAACACAGCAAAACAGGATGCAATTTTTCTAAATAAATAAATCAATGATGTGTCAAAAATTAACAGATGAGTTAATATACTCCGTGCTATCAAAACCAGATGGTGCTTCCCAATATTCATCCTGCTCAGTCAATCCCTGAATATTTTCTGGACCATCGGTATATAAAATAGGATGCTGCTATTTGTGATGGCAAACAAAAGCAATCATGCCTGCCAAGCACATACTATAACAGGCAGCATTTCAGCTCTGCTAGACAGAAAGTAATTAGAATGCTTTTAATGTCCAAAAGAATGATGCTGATAGGCTGCCACAGATGTGTAGATTTATGAATATTTATATGGTGGTTTATAGCTGACACTTTTATCAGTTGAAGAAGATAAAATATCTGCCTGACTCAAAAGCTTGACAGTCAGGTTAATAAAATCTCATTAAAGAGAATGACCTATGCAATTATATAGGATTTATTGTAATTCATTTTTGATTGTACTCTGCTTAAAGATGCAATTTCCCATTTCCTGATGCCAAATTTAGGCTGCATATCAAGATCTACGTGGGTTTTTAACTCTAAGCCTCCCACAGAGGAAAAATATGCTTTTAAAATCATGGTGTACTACTTCTTTTTAAGGAAAATTATACTCTTCATGAGATTTTATAAGACTGTTGAAATCTATTTTTAATCCCACACTTCTCTTCTCAATGGTTTATGGCCTTTAATGGCATACAAGATTCACTTCAACCCTTTCATCTTTTCACTGCATTTACCCTGGACAATCAGGCCTCTTCTAGCCTGGACTTACAGCATCGCATTTATGTTTTGACTGTTTTCAGTTTCCTAGGTGGGTGGGGACACTGCAACTGCACTTTTGTGAGGTTGCAACAGGCAAAGCACCACCCCACCCCCATCCTATGTGTCTAAATGGCTGTAGTGTGCACACAAGCTCATTGGTTCAAAGTGGAACCATTAGTTCCTCAAAGAACCAATCAGCTCTTCAGCTGGCTGTCCCTCTGATGGCCACTCTCATCACTGTACCTGTTGAGAGATGGCATTGTCCATCAATGATTAATATTATGACTATAATCATTGCCATCCACTTCCATGGCTTATTTGCTCCCTCAGGACTATTTTCCTCATTGCATGGACGAAATCTACCATCCAATTCCTGTTTTTCCAACAAGTATCCCCCTCTCTGTGCTATCAACCTTAGGATCTTGCTAAGAGGGAGGAAGAAAGGAAGGAAGGAAGGCAGGCCTTGACAATTAAAGGCAATATAGGGAAGTTTGAAAGGCATCAAAAAATTCCCTTTCACATCTTTAGAATCAGTGATGTGGATTCCTACCTGGAGACAGCCACCAGATAAGCTCAATAAGCCATTACAGTAAACACTGAAAGCAAACATGCAGCATAAGATAAGGGGGAACCAAAAACAAACAAAAAAATTCCACATGAAGGAAAGACAGCAGAGACACTTCCAGAACAGGAGAACCATAGAAAGGGTGGGAAGCAACTGCTGCAGAAAATAAGAAACAATACTGGAAATGTGGTAGCAAAAGCAATTTGAATCTAGGGATGAAGGAAATGAGATCGAGTAGATGTATGGAATATAAAGTAAAAGACCGAAAGACAGCAAAGCCTTAAAGGAGAAAGATCAAAAACTGAACTAGGCAGATAAAGGGGGAAAATCCCATGTACATGGTATAGCCGAGGTTATGCAAAAAAGTAAAATACAGTAAATGGGCAAAGGACCCAAGCTGCTGGAAAACAAGGTAAAATAAACAAGACAGAAGACGCTAAACTAGGTAATAAACACAAACAGGAACAAGCAGCATAGGAGAGTAAGACTCCAAATCCAGAGAGAGAACATGAACCTCATTAACTGAGAAAATAAAAAATTGAAAATGGAGCGAGCAGCCTAACAATGAATATAAAAACACAATGGACTACTTAGCCAAGAGAAACTAGAGAAAAAGGGCAAAAACCCTACAAAGAACAAGGAAGCCCACTTAAGAAACCCACTCAAAACTATCAAATATCTTAAAATCAGTGAGGGATATGACAGAGTAAGTCTTTACTGTAACCTGTAATTAGGTTTCCTTTCTCAAAACCAATCTCTCACTGTCAAAATATTGACAAACAGAATATTTAGCACGGGCATTTAGAGACAATGCTGTTTTATTTTTATTGGGGGAAAGAAACCCCTCAGGTTCACTGATAAGTAGACTTTGAGGGGGAGGGAGGGTGTAATAAAAGGCCTGAACAGGAACTTTTACTTCCGATGAGCCGATAAACGTGGCTGCGCATCCCGCATCCCGAGGGAACTGACACTGCCCTTGGGTGCAGGCTCCAGCCACGGCCTTGCCTCGAGCCGGCGTCCCTGTCAGGCAGGCAAGCAGGGCGCTAGCCCTGCCGAGAGAGAGGCGTCTGTCGTCTTGCACCTGGGGTGGGGGCCCCCAAGAGGCATCTTTGCAAGACTAGAACTCAGGCGCTAGAGAGTCAGGACCCTACGTCACGCAGCGAGTGTAGGCTGCGACAGGGGCGGCGGGGACCCGAATGCCTGGGCCCGGGGAGGGGCGAGATCCCCCCAAACACCCAAGTGCACTGTAGGAGATGCGGCGGGGCCCAGTGTCTCGGGTGGGCTGTGGGTGCTTGGGGGCCGACCCGCAAAGAGCCGGCCACAGCGAGCGCACAGCAAACCGAAGCGCGCAGGAAGCGGAGAAAGAGGAAAAAGCAATGAGAGCCAAAGCGCCCGGCGGAGTGGACCGCGAGAGCAGAACGCCTTGGAGAGGTGGAGGGAACGCACCACAGGCAAAGACGAACCCGAGAGAAGGAAAAGCAGAAGGAAGCGGCAGGGGCGGAAACGAGTAGAAAGTCAAGAGCAGGAAAGAGAAAAAGGGGGCTGCAAGCAGGGCCGCCCCAGCCTGTCCCCGAGTGGTCGCGGCTGTCACTCCGGAGCGCCCCGCGCCCACCTCGAGGACCCCAGGCGCCGGCGCCTCGGTGCCGTGCGCGGGATCTGGGCCGCGGAACCACCTGTTAACCGTGCGCTGTCGGAAGCCCCCGCCGCGGCGCCGCCCGGGAATCTTCTAGAAGTTGCTGCCCGCGCGTGAGGCGCACGGACGCCCCGACCCTCTGTCCCGCGTCCCTCACATCAAGCCCGGGCGCGCGGGAAGGCGTCGCGGTGCCCAACTCCCCCTCTCCCCACCGCGGCGAGAAGCAAAGTTGCGCCCAAGAGTTGGTACCTGCGCTGAGTTCCAGGCTGGCGCCGTCGCTACCCGCGCCGCTGCCACCCGCGGCCGCCGGGCCGGGCCCATACCTGACGACGGCGGCGAAAGACGACGACGACGACGCGGCGGGGACGGCGGGCGGCGGCGCCGGAGTCCTCAGGTGGCCTTGGGGCGCGGCGGGCGTGCAGGACGGCGACGACGACGAGGCGGCGGCGGCGGCGGCCCGGCCGGGCGCGGGGGAGTAGGAAGTCTGCGCCGGGAACTGGGGCGGCGGCGGCGGCGGCGGCGGCGGCGGCGGCGCCTCGCTGCTGCTGATGGAGCCGGCGGCGTGCGGCGCGAAGGGCGGCGGGGGCGGCGGCGGCGGCGGCGGCGGCTGGGGGGGCGCCCGCACGTGCGGCAGCTCCACCAGGGTGGGTCTGTCGTAGCGCTTGGCCAGCGCCGGCCGCTTGCTGGGGAACGTTTTGAGGACGCTGTAGGGGCTGCGCTGCTTGTAGATTTTGGGGACGCTGGGCCCCTCCTCCGCCGGCTGCATCTCCTCCTCCATGCCGCGCCTCAGGGCCGGGCCCCCGTCGCGCGTCCCCTCCCCGCCAGGCGCCGGGCTCCGAGGGTACCTCCGCCGCCCGCGCCCCGGCTGCGCCCCTGTGCGCGCGTGCGGGAGGGTGTGTGTCTGTGCCGTGGCTGCCGCCGCCGCCGCCTGTCGCTGAGGCTGGCATCTCCGAGCCCCCGCGCGGGGGGCTGCCGCCCGAGCGCTGATTGACAGGCCGCCTCGCCAATGCCTGGAGGGAGAAAGGAGGTAAAGAGCAAGTGTTTAGGGTAATATCTGCTAATGATAATGGGGGCGGGGGCGGGGCCTGGCGCTGCTGCCGCCCGCCAGCCCTCGGGTCTAAACTCTAAGTCGGCGCCTACGACGGGGGAACGGGGTGGGGGGAGGGGAGGGCAAGGGAGAGCAGAAACCTGGAGGGCGTCCTGGGAACGGATCAACCAGGTGGAAGCCGGGGTCCTGGCCAGGGCGAGCCGTGGGTGCCTCCGAGGTGGACTTGAGGGGTCTCCTGGCCGGCCGGCGGCGTCTAGCTTCCGAAGTGCGCTCCTGGCGCCCTCCTGCGTGACCTCGAACTCTCGGAGTTGCACCAAGGGGGTGGTGCGTAGTAGTGAGGGCGGGGCCGCCCGAGTGGGTGTGTGCTACCGCGAGTTTTTGCAGACGGAAATTGCTCCCTCAACCTTCGGAAGAGGGTATCTGGAAGATCCTATGACTGAGTGATGTTTGCCGGCCCCAGAGTCCTGCTCTCACTGGCCTCGAGGCTTCTCAGTATATGCTGATCCTAAAAGTGCACACCATGCTGTGCTTTCATGTTATTTCATTTGTTTTCCCTTAGGGACTCCAAGAGAATACCTGACTCTTAATGTCTACCCATTGTACAGATGAGAAAACTGAGGCTCTGCAAGATTGAAAGGAATTGGCCAAAGTCAGATTCTCAGGAGTGGATGACAGAGTTGCACAGATGAATTGAGCACATTTCAATTCAAGTCCTTATCACACCAAGTACAATGTAGAATGAAGAAAAAAAAGATACCTCCTTTTGGCATTTTAATAATTTTAAAATGATGTATATATTTTATTTTTTGAAAATGTTATATATTTTATACATGTGATACATATGAGATCTATCTGTCTGTCTGTGTATCTCACACTCCCACAGGACTGATGGCCTAAGGGCTCTCACTCCCTGAACTGACCAGTAAATTATTCACTGCAACTGGTGCCGCCAGGCCAGAGTTTCTGGAGAACACACAATTGCAGTAGTTGTTTAACAGAAGATCTCACTGGTTTGGAGGACAAACCCAATGGGTACAGATGTCAAACATAGAGGGCATCCAGGGCTTCTCTCAGCCACTTTTTGAGCAGCCCATTCTCCTTAGTTCAGATATCTTTTTCTTTTCTTTTTCTTTTTTTGTACCGGGGATGGAGCTCACATCCTTACGCTTGCCAGGCAGGTGCTTATGCTACTGAGCTAAATCCCCAGCAAGATATCCTTTTCTTGAGGCCAGCTTCAATATCAGCATCCCCATTCTCAGATTCGATTTCCAGCCTCCATTCTTCATTATCCAGGTCAGAATTCTGGGTATTCCTTGATGTATAACCCTCATCTCTCCTCTCCGAAGTTAGTTTCCCTTTCTCAGCTTTCCTTTTAGCCTTGGGAACGTGACCCATTTTCTTCTTCTGGGGTCCAGGTCTTTTGCCTCTCCTTTCCCAGGTCTCCCTTCCTTTGGAAGCATTCTCTTGCTTCTTTCCTGGTTCAGCTCTGTACTTCTCCATCATAGACTGTCTCCCTCTCTGCTGTGGGCTCCTCAGATGGTGCTGTGCCCCCCTCCATTTATTAGAGATGAAATAAATAATGCCATAAATAAAAGTATTTGGGAGTCCAGGAACTGTCAGGGCTGATTAGGGCATAGAGGACATTTTCTTTCTCATTATGCAAAAGCATTTCATGGGGAAATAAAAGAGGTTTCATTGTAACTCATGCATGTCATATTTCAAGGAATTCAAGATATTAATCATATTTAACATTATTTGCAACATTTCTCCCTGGCTTCTGAAAACTGCTAAATGAGGACACGTGGATCACTGGGAAAAAAAGGAGACGAGCATGAGAGGGACAGTTAAGAAATAATGAAATGCTGGTGAAAGACAGAGAGAATGAGATGCCAGGGAGATGTTTCTGAAGCGCATAAGTGAGAAATGGGGAGCTACCTCTGAAACGTGAGACAGCTGAAATTGAATGATATACTAGAGGAAGTAAATGATAACAAGCCTATGCACACTTTTTTTCTATAGCGCAGTTCAGAATTTTGCATTGACATGTTGCCTCCCACTTTATTCCCCCCTGATTTGCCAGGGAGGTCTGGCTTTTGAAAAGAAATTGACATAGCAGTGTGGTGGTTTAAGGGGAGATGTCCTAAAGTTCTTTTATTGAATAAATGATTTCCTGGACTGGGGGCTTTGTCTTCTGCTTAGGTATTTTTAATTTGTGTCCTCTTTACCCCTTAAACACCTTAAAAAATTGGAAACAATACTTGTTGTTGTTGTTATATTTTACCAACTAATTACCAGTGGGACCTGCAATCCTGATCAAAAAGTGGCCCTTTCTGTAAAATCCAATGCTCTACTTAGTGGTTGCTTTGGTTTGAATATCCTGCAAAAGGCATGTGTAGGCAAATTTATCCCCAAGGCAACAGTAGTGGGAGGTAGGGTTAAAGGGAGATGCTTATGTCATGAGGGCTGTGCTTTCTTGAAGGGATTCATGCCTATTATGAGTCTGAGAGTTTGACCTCTAGGGTTTTTTTTTTTCATATATGAATCCTTGTGCATGTTAGGACACAGCAAGAAGGTCCTAACCAGATATGACCCCTCAATCTTAGATTTCCCAGCCTCCAGAACTGAAAGAAATAAATCTCTGTGCTTTGTAAATTGCTTGGTCTATGGTATTCTGCTATAACAGACTAAGAAAAAACTAAGTAATGAGAAGTGAGATTGTTGCTATAAAAATTACCTGAAAATATGGAAATGGCTTTAAGAAGTAGGTAATGTGTAGAGGCTGGGGGAATTTGGAGGAACAGGCTAGATAAAACCACCATTTTTCTGAATGGCATATTAATGGTGATTCTAATAGGGCAATCAGAAGAGAACTATTGGGAAAATATGGAACTTCTTAGAGATCACTTAAGCAGTTTTGATCAAAATGCTAGTAAAAATATGTACAGTAAAAATTAGAAGATCTCAAATGGAAATAAGAAGCAAGACATAGAAACTAAAGGCTATTCTTGTTATACAGTTGCACAGGCCTTGGTGGAATTGTGTCTTAGGCGTTTGTGGAAGGCCCAATTTAAGAGCAATGAACTAGGATTTCTCACAGAACTCTTAGCTGCAAAGGATTGCAGGTGGTTAATGGCTCCTTTTGGTGCTTATAGTAAAAAGAGAGAAGAGAGAAGTGGCTTATAGATGGAATTTATAATTAAAAGGGAAGTAGGGTAGGAATATTTGAGAATTTGCCTTCTAGCCATCTAAAGAATGAAAAAGCATGTTTGAGAGAGAATATTAAGGTTGTGGCCAAATGACCTTTTGCTAAAGGGTCACTTACTCTGGATAGAAGGTAGCCTTGGGTTCTTTTCATCAGGATATTAGGAGAATGACCTTGAAGGCATTTCAGAGCTCTTTGAGGTGAGCTAGGACTTCGGGGGCAAGGTTTCCAGACAGGTGTGTGTGGGAGGGAGCACAGCCCCCTTAAAACGTTTGTTTCCTCATGCTGGTGCAGTGCTCCTGGGCCACCCCAGGTGTGGCTTAAGTGAATGCCAGAGTGGCTGTGCTCCTGCCCTGGAGAGCACAGTGGGAAGCCTTCGAGACATCTATGCAGTGCTAACTCTGCAGGTGTGCAAAGTACACAAGCTGTGGGGCTGTGGTGCCCACCTAGATTTCCAAAGACGTATTGGACATCCTGGGTGCCAGGCAGACTTGTCAGAGGGACAGAGCCATCACAGAAAGCTCCTACTAGGGGCAGTGCTTAGTAGTGTCACAAAAGGAGAGGTGCTAATGTTCAGCTCCGGCCTGGGAGAGTTGCACAGGCTTAGGAGAGGGACGCCTGATGCTAGGGGGACACAAATCCTCTGTGAGTCTAGGAAGTGGCTGTAAGTAAGAGATTATTCTAGAGGCTTAGGATTTAATGTTTTTTTTACTGGGTTTTGGACATACTTGCCTACCCCACTACTCCAGTTTGGAAGTACTGTAGATAACTTGTTTGACTTCACTGACTCATAGCTTGAAAGGAATTTGCCTCAGGATAAGTTGTGCCTTGAGTATCATCTGTGTCTAATTTAGATGAGGTTTTGAACTTTGGATTTTTAAGTTGGTACTTCGGTAAAAACTTTGGGGCCATAGGATGCAATGAATATATGTAGAATGAAATGAATTATATTTAAGAAGGATATGACTTGGGGGTTAGGGGAGGGAATGTTGTGTCCATCAAAAAGCATGTGTTGGAAACTCAATCCCCAGTGTAGCAGTGTTGGGTGAGGCTTAATGGAAGATGGTTAGGTCATGAGGCCTTCATCTTCGTGAATGGATTAATGCTGAGTGTAAAAGGACTTGAGGATCTGAGTTCAGGCTGTTGCTCAATCTCAAAGTTATAATGCTTTCTGCCATGTTATGATGGAGCAAGTCCCTCACTAGATAAAACCCTTCAATCTTGGGTTTCTCAATCTCCCACAGTATAAGCCATTTACACTTCTATTGTTTATAAATTATCCAACTCAAGGATTTTATTATGGCAGCACAAAAAAGAATTGACAGTGGTTATCTAAAAAAAAAAAAAAAAAAAATTAAACCAAAAAAAGATGGCTTCCATAGGGAGAATGTTAGAAATTTTAAAGTGATCAGCTTTCAGATATTTGTTAGCTATGTAAAAAAAGTTACCTGTGTTTGTGTCCATAGGAAAATGGAGTGCATAATAATTCTGTTCAGAAAAGAAATGGAGCTGAATGGTGCACACCTGTAATTTCACTGCTCCAGGAGTTTGGGGCCGAAGTATTGCAAATTTGAGCCCAGCCTGGAATGTAGTGACTTAGTGAGACTTGTCAAAAAATTAGAAAAAGAAAAAGAAAAAAAAGAATGAAAGGAAAAATTAAAAAGGGCTAGGGATGTACTCCAATGTTTTTTGGGTTCAATCTGCAGTACTACCACCACCACCACCAAAAAAAAAAGGGCATCTACTCCAAGTGTAAAGTTATACATAATTTTAAGATTATAACTGACACTCTTTCCTGCCTGGGATTGTACTTAATTGCAGGTTGTATTTAATGTGTGGCACTGAAATTCTCTCAGGAAGCCACATCTGTGTTAATGATTTTGTTGACTTTTTGCCCTTGACTAAGTTGCACATGCTGACATGAAGAGATGGGATGTTATAGGTTGAAAGGCAAAATTATCTTGGGCAATCTTAGTCTCTTTAGTGGTCATTTACTTTCCCCGCTATATCTGACCTAACACCCTCGGGATGACTAGGTGAAATTTAGAATGTGTTGCTAGCTTAGCAAACCTCTAATCTCCATCCACGATAAAGCTAAAAAAGTTATTAACAGCTGAAACCTACAGAATGCCTGTCTAATGCCCCCACCAAGGTACATTTATTGGTTTATTACCTTTTTCTGCATCATGAAAGTTCACACCTTTTCTACAGTGGAACCATGGGCCATGGTCACACCACTTCTACAGTGGTACAATGGGCCATGGTCACTTACATTTTGCTCAGAAGCAGCCATTTTCTTATTTTCTTTAAAACAGTTGTTATTTTACAACTCTTCAGTGCAAATTGTAATATATTAAAGTGTTTATAAAAAAATAAACTCACTGTTAGCACTCAGTCAACATCTTGCTCCTAAATTGTAGCCTAAATTATCAGATAGTGGCTTTACTGATACATTCTCTTGTGTCTCTCATGGGAACTGATGGCATGCTAATTACACTCATGCTTTAATTCTTTTCAGATAATCTTACCTTAAAAAAATACTGAACTGTTAAAAGTCAAGGGGCTATTTATGGACAGAGTGATTTTTTGATTGACAGTATGTCAATTCTGTGTGCCATCCAAAATATAGCTTTTAAATAATAACTTAGCCATGGGAAATGCTTTTTATTGCACCAATTTCAGTGATATTTAATGAGCTTCTGATTGACTGTTTGATCTCCCAATGTTTTGTGCTACTTTTAATTCATTTCATATAATAGGGGAAAAAAGTAATTGGAATAAAATTTTGTGACAAGATAATGACCTTCCACTTTGAAATTAAATGTCTGATTAGCTTCAACATTTTAATGCTGAGATGATATTGTAGCAAGAACAGGAGTGCGCATGCTGTCATTCAGTGTAAAATGACTGAGGGAAAATTTTGCTTTTCCTGTTACATATAGAAAGGGTATGGTGGCCATAGACTCATAGACATATAAGATTAGAAGGAAATTTATTTTAATGGGTAAGCCTATACTCACAACTTTTCAACAACCCTGTCACGTGGTTGTACAAATCATGTTTACCTCCAGTGACGGGGATCTTACTTCCTGGAGATGCATTAGTCACCCAGGTAGTATTTATTTAACAAGTAGCTATTCAGTGTCTACTACATGGTAGGTACTTTTCTAAGCATTAAGAGATATAATGACCAGATTCCAGGGTTCTACTGTTACGGAATTGGGAAGATGGAGGACTGATAATAAACAAACTACTAACTTAGAAATATATTAAGTAGATACAATGATGAAAGGTAAAGTGGGAGTATTTTGATAGACTAGCTGAGAAGAATAGTAGGTAAGTTGAGCTGAGGTGGCTCAAATTGAGCTGAGAATTCTCTTGTGAGACAAAGCCATCCTGCCTGGCCTAGGTTTATTCTAGTGATTCCAGCACTAGAGGAGGCTGAGGTAGAAGGACTGCAAGTTTGGGTCTAATATGGGCAACCTAGAAAGATTCTAGTCTAGTATGCTCAGTGAGCTTCTGTGGGATGAGTGACTTTAGTGTTCTCTGGCAAAGGTTGAAATGAGAGCTAAGATTGCTAGGGCCAGTGTAATGAATGGTCAGTAGTCATGATAGAAGCAAGTGAACATGTGCAGAGTATATTTTAGAGACAACCTACTCCATTTTATACAATTCTAAACAGTAGAAAGGGTTCTCTTGTTTTGAACTCAAATTGCTTCTGGTCGCCTTGTTCCTTGAGATTATTCAGAGGGAGCTTAATGTTCTCCCCCATCCTCTCTTTGCAGTGGAAACTTTCCTTTCTGAAGAGGTTTTTAGGACCCTGTTGGAAGGGGTATATCGTTTTAAAGAGTTTTAAAGGACAGTCCTCATTGATCAGATTTGTACTTTTTTCTAACTAATAGAATCTTAGATTCCTTAGGACATTTTTAAAAAAAGAGATACTAGGGTACTAAACCCAGGAGCACTGAGCTACATTCCAAGCCCATGTTGTGTTGTGTTGTATTGTGTTGTGTTGTGTTGTGTTGTGTTATGTTTTGTTACGTTATGTTACATTACGTTGTTTTGAGACAAGACCTTACTGAATTGCCTAGGCTGGCTTCAAACTTGTGGCTCTTTTACCTCAGATTCCCATGGAGCTTGCATTATAGATATTATCTTCCCATATCCAACTTCATTAGGACTCTTTTAATAGTAAATGACTTGAGCATAAAGGTGCTTATACCTTAAAGATTAAAAATATGATCTAGTGCTATGGAGATCTATCTGGATATTCTAGTGATATTATTAGTAATATATTTCTTCTTTATTGCTCCCTATTTCTTCACGGTGATTCATTTTCTTACATTCTGTCTTTTTCTTTGTAGTATCTGTATTGTCGCTGTTTCTTTTTCTAAGTATTTCCACCAGAAGTACCAGAACTAATCATTATTGCATAATTGGGTCTTGGGAATGGATCAGTTTATTTGTCCATTGATATTCCTAATATTATGCAGTTGATGCTGTTTCCCTTAAAGTGAAGAGAGCTGAAGAACAAAAAATTGAAGTTATGTCCCCATCGTCACAAGCAAATCCTTGAAGAATTAGATTCAAAATTTTTCTATTTAACCAAAGTAGCCTTGTAAGGTTTTGTAAATTTAATCTTTTATTCTCTGTTCTTTGCTTCTCATCAATTTCTAAGAAAACATCCCACCCAAACAACTGAAGGTACCACATACAAATGTTCAAAGCTTGAGATATCTAAGAGAATAAGTTGGATATTAATGCCAGGAGGGAAAAAGAAAAAAATCATTAAGAGAAAATTGGGAAGATATGACAACAGCAAGTCAAATAATCGGTGATATAGTTTCTGAGAACAATTTGCCTCTCCATCAGCGAGATCAATTTCCATTCTGCCTTGTCATAGCTTTCTCTCTGTAAATACTATGTTGTAACAGGAAAGGATCAGTAAAAAGTCAAGCTTTTATTCTATAGTATCATGGGAGGACAGACTTACATGAAAAATGTTCTAAGATGATTCAGGGGAATACAGTCTTTTTTTAAAACCTACTACTGTGGAATGAACCTAGATCCTTCACACTGAGGTATATCCCCAGACAAGTTCTTGATGAACTGTCCAGGCTGGGCTCCAGTTGGAAATCTTTCTGCCTCAGCCTCCCAGAATGCTGGCATTACAGGCATATGCCAACACATCTGGCCAAATATAATAGTAAATGTTGGCAATTTGATGTTTTACAACAAAACATATTATATACTTTCTTGAAATTTTCACGAATTAATTCATGTCATTTGTCCCTAGCTAACAAAGCAATTAGATTTGTTTTGTGTTCTGGTTGCCTGGAGTATTTTATGGTTTGATTAAAAAAAAACTTCCTGTTAACACCCATTTAAAAAATAGGGATATGTTTTTGTTGAAAAAATTGTGATAATTTTATAACTGGATTCTGTAATGTCCAGGATGCTGGCCTTTTTGCATTGTTTGGGTTAGGGAAAAGAGTTATTTTGATTTAAACCTCTTCTTTTGTGTCTGAGAAAATAGCTGATAATAAACTTCAGGAAATGCATAAAGATCCACAGTGCCTCTAACTTAAGTGTTTCTGGTCATTCAAACTTCTGGGTCCCCTCCCCACCATTACAGCTTCAAAGGTGAGTGATTACAGTCTTTGCTCTTTTTTCTGTAAGGGGTTATATTAGTTCTATAAGGTTGTCATAACAGAATACCAAAAACTGAGTAGCTTAAACAGAAATCTATTTTCTTTAGGTTCAGGAGGCTGGAAGTCCAAGATCCAAGCCATAAGCAGTGGTGCACACCTGTAGTCTCAGCTACTTGGTAGGCTGATACAGGATAATTGCTCAAACTCAGGAGTTTGAGGCCAGCCTGGGAAACATAGTGAGACCCTTGCTCAAAAAAGAGAAAGTCCAAGATCTAAACAGAAGATTGGCTGACTGTGAGGAGTGTGAGGAAGAATCTGTTTCATGCCTCTTTGCTACCTCCTGGCTGGCAAACTCTGCTGTCCCTTGGTTTGCACAAGGTTCACCTTCGTCTCTTGCCTTCAGGCGGCATTATCCTTGTGTGCCTGTCTCTGTGTTCAAATTTATGGTAAGTCAGTGCTCACTGGAGAAAAATACTTAATATAATAGATGAATACATTAGGATTCACAAGGTATGCTTACAGTGGCCACCTACAGAATCAGGCATGGAAGAGTACAAAAGACTGTCTGTTTACTGGAGAGCTAAAGAATCCAGTCAAAAGTCAAAGGCCCGGAGTTCATGGTAATGTTCTATATGAGTCTGTATCAGGAGGCTGAAGTGTCTGTGATGAAAACCTAAAGAATCTGTGCTGGAGGCTGAAAGGTCTGCACTAGAAGCCAAGGTGAAGGTAAAGACTAGAGTTCTTCTGAGGAAACAGAAGCAAGCCTTTCTACTTTATTCCCCTTTTTGTTCCATGCAAGCTACAAACCTATTGGTTGGTGCCACCTATACCCAGGATGGACCTTCCCATTATCCACACCCAGAACTGTACTAAGCCACCAGTAGATCCAGCCACCCCAGAAAAGCCCCAGCTATGAGTGTATGAGGCTTTGGGAGGACATCTAGATATACTCTATAATATCATGTAGTTCATACTATTTTTTTACAGTACTAGCATATATATATATATATGATTTATATATACACATATAAAAATATATATATGATTTATATATACATATATAAAATATATATACATATATAGTATATATGTATATATATGATTTATATATACATGATTATCTCCATTAACAAGAATGAATTATGTCAAAAGGTAAAATGTTTGATTTTTATCATATTTCCAGAACTTGGATGATTTAATATATATAGGTAACAAGACTTAAATACACACAACAGATACTCATATTTGGATGCCAACTGTGATTTCTCAGGAGACCACAGTAAAATCCATGTAAAAGTGACTGTTTAGGACAGACCTCTAGCCCTAGTGGGCTATAATCCTAGCACTTGGGAGACTGAGGCAAGTGGATTGCAAGTTCAAAATTTATCTGGGCAGTGTAGCAAGACCCTGTATCAAAATAAAAATAAAAACAGCTGGTGATATAGATCAATGTGAAGGCTCTGGATTCAATCCCCAGTACTGAGAAACATAGGAACAGACATTTGCTCATTTCTGTCACACCTCTAAGAAATATCCAATATGCTTTGATGAAATGCTGAAGGACAGTTACTTACAGCAAACTCCTTCACCAAAAAACATGGACAGAGAGCAATTTATTCTCATTGAGTCACTTATAAAAATTAGTACTGGCCCTGAAGCAAGGCCAGAAGATTGCTGTAGCTTCTGGTTTCAAACAGGAGCCTAAAGAGAATTCTTTCTGTGGTTCATTGGCCATTTCAGAACTTTAGAAATGGAATGGTCAATTCATCATAAAGAAATAGCAAGTGAGTATGGCGGACTTTAGGGGGCCTGCAGGGGAGAGACCCTGGCGCCTCAGGACCTGCACCGTGCGGTTGACTCGGGGTGCCGGGATAACAAGGAGCTCCACCCCTCTCTGGGGGGCATCTGAGAGTATGACAGACTTTTGGCGGCCTGAAGGAGAGAGACCCTGGCGCATCGGGACCTGCACTGTGCAGTTGACTTGGGGTGCCAGGAGAACGAGGAGCTCCCCCCATCTCTGGGGGGTGGCTGTGAGTCTGCTAGCATGCGGGCTGACAATCAGACATCTCATGTCATCCTGTCCCCTGTCCCATGTCCCCCGCACCCATTAGCAAGTGGGAGCCAGTAAACTATACATCTTGTGAAAAGATTGGCTATGTTATTTAGTATGAGCTCCCCATCTGCAAAGATATGGACAACCATTTGGAAGAAAACAAGAGACAATATGATAGATAGTGAAGATCCCTGGTTGTCTAGCTTTGAAATTTATGCTTTCTTATGTCCCATTCTGTTCTGTTTTGTTGTGTTTAATTTTACCCCCCTTAAAATAAAATTTTAAAAATATATATTAAGAAAAAAGGGGAAAATAAAGTGCTCTAAAGGATATAACTGCATGTATGTTTAAGTGTGTAAGATAGATGACCATATTACTGTTTTTGTTAGATTGTTGAGCAGAACTGTTAACAGTCCCACAGTTTGAATGTCTACTTTGTATGCTTTAATTTTGTAATTTGAACAACTATTTCCAATGATGACAGTATGTAACTTATCAAGTGGCAATTTCTTAGTGTTTTTGTTTTTGTTTTGTTGTTGTTCTTTTATTTTTTGCCTTTGGAATTCTGTATTGTTGCTACCCTTTTTCTGTTTTGTTTGGTTGTTTTCTTTTTTGTTTTTTCTCTTTAAATAAAATTTAAAAAAAAATAAAAGTAGACTATCAAAAAATATTAAAGACATATATGAGCATAGTTTTAGTTATTCTTAACCTTAACTGAGAGAATTTTGAAAATTACTGATACTTGGGCCCTTCTCTAAACCAATAAAATCATTTCATGGAGGGGACCTTGATACTGATAGCTTTAAAATCTCTTCAGGTAATTTTAATATACAGCTGTCTTACAAATCACTGCTTGAAGTAATGGCAGTATTACAAGTATAAACACATCATAGTATCAAGGTGACCACTTGGAAGAGCAGAATACTTTGGGAAGCCTGAACATTTTGCTGTTTATGAGCAAATAGTGTTTCTCCCTGTGACCCCGAAGACAGAGTTACTATAGTTACAGAGTACACATTTTTCTGAAGTCTGGGCTAGTGCAAAACAAAAAAGAAGTGAATTGAATGCAAAGAAGACTAAGGCTAGTAAGACAACAGATGTATTGGGTATAAAAGAAACACATTCCTAACAGAGGAATGTAACTCAGTGTGAAGACCCTGAGTTCATTTATTGGGGGTGTGCTTGAGGGATAAAAGTGTTCCTTAAATCAAGTAAAACATCTTTTGTAGAATTGGGAGGGACAAATAAAAGGACAAAAGCAGACAATCATGACTATAAAGAGTAATAGTGAGATGATTTTTATGCTTTGCTGTTTCTCTGTTTTAGGTGATGAAATTTAGGAAGAGTCATCTGGATTTGTTTGCGAACAGACCAATGTGCCTGCATAAACAGAGACTTGACCTTGGTCTGCATACTGCACTTGGTAAAGCAGGTTATGTATTTTCTGTAATATACATGACAATGTTTTCTTAGGTTACTTGAAAACCTACGTGCTTTACTGAAAGAGCCTACATTTTACTTTTTTTCTCCAAACATGTCTCTAGACTTTCCAGGGAGGTCTTCCATGAATCCAGAAGATAGGAACAGACCCATGGGTATGAATGACCCCTGCCTTGGGAAACCATCCCGTAAGGCTGTGAGGATGTGTGTTTTCAGCTTGTTGGAACTACTGTAGGTATTCTAGTTTTCTAAGGTCACAGATCTGGTTTCAAATACAGGTGTGTTTTTCTATAGTGTAAAGTTGAAAGTGATTTTTTTAAAAAAAACTCTTAGAAACTTGTAAACCACTCCATGTCCCAGGTGTCTCATTTTTGGCAGTAGGAGGGTACCATGAATGTTGTTCTGAATAAAAGTCCCGGGTGGTACATTATTGAATTAGAAAGTTGTGAACTCTGTTAATCACTGATCCCTGTGTCGGAGAAGTCAGACCATAAAAAGGTACTTAGGAACAGAGTTACTAGAAGTAGGTGCCTGGGTTTCATGTGGCTCCTTTAACTAAGCAGGAGTGTGTCCTTGTGTCAGTGAGCTGGTTTCCCATTCTGTAAAATGGTGTTCATTTATTAGCATTGTTCTGAGGATCAAAAGAATTAACACACATTATATGAACAGTGTCTGACACACATACCACCCTCAGTAAAGATCAGCTTTTATCTTTCTCTTCCTCCTTATTAGTTAGAATCAAATTAAGTTTTCTGTGTATATATCATTTCAAAATAAAAACTCCTCACAAGAGAGTTGTTTTTTTTTAAAGCTTAGATTCCTCTACTGGCCTCTCCACAAGCCAAACAATGTGTATAGACCTTGTAAGCAACACCCCTGGACCCTAATTCTCTTTCTGCTGTGGTGTGAGAATTGTACGGTTCTGTAGAGATGAGGCATCACACTGAGCTTGCTCCTCTGCTGTGAGGGCAAATTAAGCAGACCATATTCGCTAGCTTCCCCAGGCTGAGGTTGACACGGTAGGCAGCATGAGTAGGTGGGTAAAGCTATTGATCCATTCACGTGTGCCTCAGTTTCTCCTTCATTCGCTGACAATATTTCAGTAAAGGGACAACACCAAACAGTGCACTGTGACTTAAGTCTTCTGTTTTGTCTCTGTCTCACTCTCAAGTTATTTCTAGATTTCAGAAAATAGTTCAGTTGCCAAAATTGGTCAAAAAAGCTTCTTTTAAAATTAGTCAAGCGATAAAAAAAGTTAGTCGAGTGATAAAATATTGCTTTGCAGAGTGGTTCTAACAATTTCCCCTTTACAGAACCATCCTTTAAAAATAGTGTTTTGAAAAAGGTAAGGATTTATAAAATTCACATTAGGAGAACTCCTTTTGCCATCCACACTCAGGAAGATCCATATGTGGTATAAATCTCTTCCCATCCTAAATCACAGGAGCAAGATGAATCAAGATATGGATCATCATCAAATAATTTATATATAAGATTCTTATTTCAAAATCTTACATTTTGGAGATGCCTGAAAGATCGATAATTAACAGGTATTGTTATTTCTCATGTCAGCACTGAAGTCTTGTTTGGACTCCAGGAATAGTCCTATCTGGATGGCCTCAGGTTTTAACCTTAGCTATTTAATTTAAAGTTAGTTCAGTAACTCATGTTTATGGATAAATGAGCAAAACAGTAAAGATCAAAAGCAAAAAATAAAATTACTATGGAATTCAGTATTTCAGAAGCCAGAGCTGGGTAAATGTTAGTGAAGTGTGGCATTCAGAATGAAAGGCCCCCACTTATGATAATGTGCCTAACAAGGAAATGAGATTGACACAGCAATTCTCTGTTTCTGTTGTCCCCTGAGGTTAGAGATTATGCAGTGCCTGTTTCTGTTTTTAGCTTCTTTGGTAATTCCTATGGTGAGAGACTACAGTCTGCATATTTGTCATGGTTGCACTTCTGTCAGGTGCCTGGGTCTTTAAGGTAGCACAAACCCTCAGCTCATGCCCTACCCACCCTAGTGGATACCCAGAGTGCCTTTTTCAGGGCTGATTTCTTTATTTATGCTTAGTTGTCAGGGGATTCCACAGGGGAAACATGAGTCTATCTGAAGAATGGTCGTTGCTTGGTGAAGTGTTATTTAAGTGGATCCCAATGACAGAGGTTTATATTCCTTATTTGACGCCTCACTGTAATCCCGAGACCTTTCAACACTAGTCAAAGGTAAATGAAAAAGAGGAAGATCAGCATGGAGTTGAATACAAAATAAATTAGTTAAGCTACTTTATGGCAGAGGAACATAGGTTCGGATCTTTCATCTTTTTGATAATGGTTATTACAGCTGAGTCCTTCAGTAGAAGTCTCCTTAAACTCAAATGATTGGGGGTTTCCAGAAAAAAAGAACATGAATAGATAGGTAAATAGGTAACAGATGGGTAGATGTACATTCATACTATGAAATCAGTTCACATAATATGAAAACTGAGAAATCTTCCGATCTGTTGTCTGCAGACTGAACTCGGAATTAAGAGAGCTGGTAGTGGAGTTACAATTTCAATCTAAAGGCCAGAGTACCAGGAGGACCAGTGGTGACAGTTCCAGTCCAAGTATACGAGGTCTGAGAACTGGGAGAGCTACTGATATAGGTTCCAGTTCAAGAAGTAAGTGTCCCTGCTTAGAAGTAGGCAGAGAAGGTAAAATTTTCTTTTCTCCCCTTTTATTCTCTTCAGACTCTAATGGATTGGATGAAGCTCATTCACATTAGAAAGAACAGTCTGCTTTAACGAGTCTGTGGATTGAAATGCTAATCTCATCCTCACAGAAACACCCTCACAGACACAACTAGAATAACGCTTAGCCAAATATCTGGCCACCCATGACCCACAATGGGTGACATATAAAATGAACCATCAAACTGTAGACTAGTTTAAAGAGAAAAAGGAACATATTTACTGATACTGCTGGAAAGATACAGTGATAACAAATCATTACAATATTTAAGGCTAAAAAATATTGGAACCAAGGCAAGGTTCCTTTTTTCCCAGTCCTCTCCTTATTCCTGGTTTTTGCTTCACTTTGAGAATCAATCTCATTCTCTCCTTCTGCAGATTGACCTTGATGATATATCAGGATCACCCTCAGCCTCAGCTTAGTATAATAGCAAGAGAAGGGCTTATATATAAATCTTACAGAAGGACACTGATTGACTGTACTTTGGGACTTACACTCAGTTTTTGGACCACGTTGCCAAAAGACAGATACTATTACTGGTTGTATTAGTCAGGGTTTTACTAGAGAGAACAGATATAACACAAGATATACAGATGTAAAAGAAACAACAAGATTGGCTTATGATGGTCAGCCACAGAGTCGGTTGAGGAAGCATGCAGAGGTGTCTACACACTGGAGGCTGAAGGATTCAATCCAAGGTCTGGAGTTCACCTTAGTGTCTCATGCAAGGCCACACCAGCAGGCTGATGGGTCTGTGACAGAAGGCTGAAGGCTCTACGATGGAATGCTGAAGAGTCTGTCGGAAAGCTGAAGAGTCTACGCTGGAAGCCAGGAGATAAGGTCCAACCAAAGTCGAAGACTGGAGCTTCTCCCAAGAATGGAATGCATTCGTCCTTGTCCTTTCTCCTTCCCCTTTATACCACCAGGTGATGACCCACCCTAGGATGGGTCTTCTTCTACACCCTTGGGTGTAGAGTTGCTGAACCCATTTAGTTAAACTTCTAAATGTCTCAAGTTGACACAATCAATCAACCACTACACTGATTAACCTAGGTTTAATGTTTACTACAGTAACCAGTGCTAAGAACAAAAAGGCATAATAGCTATCATTACAGATAACACATTCCCCCCTTGCCTGCCATTCGTATGCATACAAGCCTGAGAATATACTCACTTATCACAGCTGTCTTCTGTTTAACCAAAGTGTGTTCACACATTCCCTGTAAGAGAACCAGTCTAATTGTCACATTCAGTTACTGATTCCAAGGGTAGCATTTCTGAGTGATGCCTTTTCCACTTGGTCAAGTTCAAATATGACTCTGTATGATATGCCAACCTGTGATTAATCATCTCCAAAACAAAGTATACAGTTTTGGTGGAAAAAAAAAAAGGATACGTCCAATGAAAACTAGATACTAAAAAGGAAAAATGGAGTTGTGGGCCAAGAGGAGAACCAACAAGCCAACCTGTGCCCTCCTGTGAGCAGTAGTCATGGGCTGGGAGGAGAACCAAGAAACCAACCTGCACCCTTCTGTGAGCCAGTGACAGTCATGGGCTGGGAGGAGAACCAAGAAGCCAATCTGCTCCCTCCTGTGAGCCAGCTGGCATGTGGGCTTGGAGACAAGAAGAGTGCTGCCCCCACCACCACCATAAGCAACCGGCTGATTCAGAGGAACACAGGCTGAGATGATAGCAACTGAGGTTAAAAAAAAATCAATGCTTGTATTGTTTGATTGACTTTGCAGGCCTGAAGCCATTAGTCTGAGCATCTATTTAGAGGATAACAGTATGCAATATAGCAAGTACAGGGGATTTCCTTCTCTCTTGATTATTCTCACTGTTTTGTTTTGTTCCATTCCCTTTAAAATAAAAGAAGAAAAAGGAAAAACAGAATGCAAAATGTAGCAACTTTCAGTCCTTAGCCTGTTTTGCATTCTCCTAGACAGGGATAACAGTAAGTCCTTGCCCTGGCAAATTCAGTCCAAAAATCTGGTTACTTGATCTGAAGTGGTATTATTGGCAAGCTTATAATGAAATGCTATGAAGAGTATATTTTCCAGAGGAGATGTAAAAGTCAGATTCTAGAGATCCGGCCACAGCCATGGTGGAACCCAGGAGCCTGCACAAAGAAGCAATTCTCCTACTTTCTTGGTAAGCGCCTTCCTCTGGCATGAGCCAGGAGGAGACCCAGTAGTGTCTCTTGAACCTGCTGGTACACGGGCTTGGAATCAAACATCCCAACTCCCCCCCCCCCCGCTTTAGCACTGGGGACAGAGGTCTGAGCATCTCTTGGCAGGATGACTGTATGCAACATAGCAAATATGGGGGGTCTCCTCTATCTTCTCTTTGAAAGCAAGTGTTGTTTTCAGTTTTGTTTCATTATGATTATTTGCTTTACTCTATTCAATATTATCTTTCAATTGATTTTATAATGTTCTGTCTTTGGTTTGATTTTGTTGTACTTAATTGACTAGACAACTATTGTGAAGATAATGAGATATACTATAGTACCTATTACTGTTATCTTGGTAACCTGCTGTGAACTTCTGTACCAAATTCACTGCACTGTCTCAATTGGCTTTGTTCTGTCTTGTTCTGTTGTATTTCTACTACCTTCAAAATTTAAAAAAAAAAAAGACAGATTCTAATCCCTAAAGCTCATGCTATATTTAAGTCAGTTTGTTTAGGGGTTGAGTGATGTGCTGGCTATATATATTCTAGAATCTAAGCCATGCTTTACATCTTACCAGTGATTTGGGAACTATTTCCACACATCTATAATTTCATGATAAAACATTAGATTTCAGGGATTTCCTATTACATTTGAACCATTTGCTTTAGAAATCTTTCTGTAATATATTACATATTCCCTTGCCTGCTAAAGTAACTAGAGTAATCCATGTTTATTCTATAAAGGGAAAAATGCAAATGAATAATAAAAATATTACCCATAATATGGCTTTTTTTCCCTTCTGTGCCTCTTTAAAAAATGGTAATGGCTGACTTAGGGGAGAGTGGCCTTTTACTATAGAGCATTAGAGTGGCAGGGAGATGGCCTTTTAATATAGAGCATTATACGCATATTATCTTGTTTAATCAGGATTACTAAGCAAGGAACTCAGGAAAGTAGTGTTATTTGAGGACTCTGCCTTTTGCATTGCCCAAACTTTCCTTTTGTCTCTCCATCACTCCTAAAGGTCCATCCCTGAAAATAGACGTTCTCCTTTCTATTCCCTTGTGACAGAAACTCCTAATGCCTTCTGTTTGTAATTTTGTGAGGGTATTTTTGGACACTTTGATAAGTTATGGGGTAATGGGTTATATTATATGAAATTATGATTTCTGAAGTCACTAGGACCGAGGACTATCATCAAGCAAAAGTGAGCACTTGCATCTTGGTAGACAGAGCACAACTTTGCTTGGAAAAGTTATTTTTGGTTCTTTTATGTGGCCTGAAGTTTAGGATTTGGGTCAGGTAGAATCCTTGTGTTTCTTTTATTCTTCTCTCTTCATCCTTTCCTAGACCATTGTACCTCCAGACTCCTGACTGGATCAGAACTCTGCTGAATATGGTCAAGCAGCTATAGACTCAGACATAGGGAATTACTTGACTTATTGTGAAGAGACAACTGTATTCTATTTTCATTGGCTTGTGTGGCTCTGTAATAGATTTTAAATGACAGAAATCTGTTTTATACATTTTTGTAAAATTTTCTCTCAGCCCAGATTTGCAAATCTCAGCGGGAATGTTGAGAGTAAGTTGGTGGTGAACACTTTGGAACTTTAAGTCTTAGTCTTAAAGTTTTGGGCTTCAGATCAAATATATCCAGCACCTATAATATATCCACCGGGCTAGCGTGCCCTCACCCCAGTGCCTGCAGAGAACTTCATTATCTGACTCACATTCCCATCTCTCTGTTCTCCTCCTCCCGAACTCACTCTCCTCCATCCACACCAGTCTTGCCCTTTCTGGGCACTTGAGAAGAAACCCCATTTCAGGGTCTTTGTATTTGTTGTTTCCTTCACCTGGAACTCTTCCTTCAGATCCCTAAATGAGAGACCTAATGTCATCCTCTCAGTGATGCCTTTCTACCCTGTCCCCTACTTTCACACACTTCCCTGCTTGTTTTCATCTTCCCTGTTTTCCCCACAGCTTTCATCACCTTCTAATAACTTTTCTGCTTGTTCCCTTGTGCATGACTGACCTCTCCTCACTGTAGTGTAAGCTGTGGAAGCTAAGAGTTTTGCTCACTGCAGTATCCTAAGCACCTAGAACAGTGCCTGGCTCAGTATTTGTCAAATAGAATCAGACAGTTTCTTTAGGGGTGAAATGATGATCACCAGAACCCTTCCCTTAATAAATATAGATACCCACTCACTAATGGAATAGATACCTTTTTGTAAGTTGGTTATAAAATAAAATCTGTTTGCCTCTTGATTTTCACTATGGAATTAACATGGATTTTTTTATGGGAAGAAATTTCCTAGGAGATTAAACAAGAATCAGGAAAACTTCCAGGCCTGTGACATTCTGGGCACCATTGTCAGGCTATGGTTCTTGCTGTCTTGGCATTCATATATCAGTTTTTGTTCCTTAATGGCACTTCAGCCAATAATGGCAATTCTAATGCTAGCTCTCCAAAGAAGACCTTTTTTTTTTGTTAGAGTTACCTCACTCCATATGCATAATGTTCTTAACTTTCCTGTTTTTTCCCTATCCTTGTTCCTTATGTATAAAGATATTACCCAAAGGTTGTCATCATCACCTTATGGAAACAAATGAAGTCAGGACATTAGAAATTCAGATTTTATGATCTTGTTTTTATGTGCCCCATAGCCTTTCTTGCCCTGAAAAACCTCAAGTAATAAATGTTTCTAGAAGTCCTCAAAGGTAAGCACCACAACCTAAATAATAGTTATTGACACTATTTGGTGACTACCATGATCTTTGTCTTGACATCCTCTACCAAAACACTGTTTGAAAGTTCACACCATCATCAGCAATAGTGTCCATTGGAAGCACACTATAGTGCTAAGAATGCTATAGTGCTAAGAATCCTGATGCTTGCAAAGCTCTCAGTTCTTTAGGTACCAAGAAAAAAAGTGAGTTATAAGTGGAGAAATGACTCAGTGTTAAGAGTATTGCTGCATTTGGTCCTCTAGACATTAAAAATAGCAGCTTGGCTTTTTCTTTTTTTTTTTTTTTAAATTGTCTGTTTGAAGCTTTGGAAAGACCATTGACCTGATTTCTACCATTTCTACCAGCATTTCAAAAATATTAAGATGAGTTTTGCTCAGAACCTCACCAAGATTCCATAGGCTTCCTAACCTTTCAGGTATTCCTTCAAGGATCTAAATTATCCCATGAAGGATAGTGGAAGTGTCAGAAAGTGACAGCCTTAAAAAAATGCTCTGCATCTTGTTGCAAGGATCACTTTTTTTTTCTTGTGGAGAAACTTTTACCCTAACAAAGCAGGGCTTTCACAAATATTCACAGTAGTATCATTACATAATTCAGGTTGTATTTTATTCATTTCCTTATTCACCATATTAAACACTTATTTCATGCTGGGTGACAAGACTACAACAGTGATCAAAAGACCATGTGTGGCTTCTGGCCACCTGAAACCCATCTGTAATCTTGCAGGGTAAACAGATACGGAAAGGTAAATGCACATTAATTACAGAGGAGGTAACAGCCCTGCAGGCAAAATCCAACCTTTGTGGGACTATATGGGAGGGGATAGGGGAAAAGTCTTCTGGGCGTGGGAGAGAAGGCAGCCTCCCTGAGGCACTACAAGGGAGAACATCTATTTGCAGGATAAGTATGAGTCATCCAGGAGCAGAGGAGAAGAATGCTCCAGACAGAGGAAACAATTAAAAGTATTTAAGATCCAGGATTTATAAACATATCAAGCTTTAATTGATCAATAACAGAGCAGAAGGTTCTAGCTTGTTAACTTCAGATTAAATATGAGTTAAAGCAATGTCCAGACTCATCTTATTTGGATGACTTGGGCTACATTTCTTTGGACTTGTTTCCTCCTGTGGTAAAACTCTTACTGTGTGAATGTTAATGAAAATGTCAAGATACTTGGTTGAGTGATACTTTGGGGGGGTGTAGTTTTGTTTATTTAAATCATTTTCTTTGCTTAAATCTCTAAATGTATTTTCAAAGTGGGCCTTAGCTTTGGGCTTTGATATTCTGGGACAGCCCCGTGGAAAACCCCTAAATACACAAATAAGGAAAATTCCTAGGCTGTGAGAGGTACAGGTAAAAGAAGAAAAGATGTTGCATAAGAATGGTATGGTAGGAATTTCAGAATGGAGATACTGTGTGTCAGGCCAAGGGTACACAACTTGATGATAGGCATAATTAATGCCCTGTATGTGAGTATAAACTGGTTTTGAATGACTCTAAAACAAATGCCATAAACTAGGTGGCTTATGAACAGCACACATTTATTTCTCAGAGTTCTAGAGGTTGGGAAGTTCACTACCAAATCAGTAGTAGATTTCATATTTAGTGAGGGTCTGTCTTGGTTCATAGATGACACCTACTTACTGTGTCCTCATATGATGGAAGGGGTTAGCTAGTTTAAGCGAGTGATCCAGTCATCCTCTAAAGATCCCACTTCATTATTGTCATTTTGGCAGATAGAGTTTTAAGATATGAATTTTGCAAAATAATGACCAGACAGGCTTAGCAGGGCAAGAGTAGAAGCAAGAAGCCAGTGACCTCATTTGTACAAAGATCTTTGGACTTGGTGGATATCTTTTACTTTGTGGACCATAGTGTTGGTGAATGCTGGGAAGACATCCAATAGTAGCCTATGACCATCAGTCACATTTTGTTTTTGGTACCCAATGAACCATTACTAAAAATAATCTGTATTCATGAGATTCATCTCCATTTTCCATAAATCTCTTTAGATCTGAAATATTCTGCAAAAGTCTTATGTGTTTTGAAGGTGGCTGGATCTTGGGGACTAACTACTAATCAGAAGATTCATCTGTTGATGAATTCACTAGATAAATATACTGTTAGGAAGTAGGGCCTGGTTGGAGATGGATCACTAGGAGCAAGATCTGGAAGGATATTTTCTTGTTCTAGACTCCTTTCTCTTGTTCTGCTTTCTGGCTCTCATAGGTTGAACAACTTTCCTCTACTATGCCCATCCATTATAACATATCTGCCTTAAAATCAGCTGAGTGTTGACTGAACCATGAGCCCAAATAAACCTCTTATCCTTTAAATTATTGGTGTTGGTTGGGTATTTTATGCCATGATGGGAAAGTGACTAATGCAGATTTTGTTACCATGATGTGAACTGTTTAAAGTGATATGCAGTATAGATACATGTGATTATCCTAATTTGCTACTTGTTAGATGGAAGAAATTTAGTGATTCTGTGTACAATACTTTTGAAATTTTTTGGAAGAATAAGAAATATAATAATGCTACCTGGTTGTTCTTAATATCTATGGACAATGTAATACAGAAAAATAACAAGCTCAAAGATTCAAAATCAAAGATCCAGACATACATAAACAACCTAAAGGCTTCTAAATGTGTACTGAAGGAAAATCTTCTCTCCTTAGCCATAAGTCTGAAGTTGCCAAAAACCAAACACAAGTCCTCATAATGCAATTGGCTAAGTTACAGTGCAAATTTAACACTCAGCCTTGAAGAATGTCTACAGTTAAAGTGAGGGTGATGATAAGAAATGAATGGGATCCCATAAGTTGGGATGGAGATATTTGGGAGGAACCTAAGTTCCTTGAGATGCTGAGCTCCTAAATTGTAATGAAATTATTTTGCTAGCGGAAGAGATATTCAGTAACAGAAGCAACCCCTACCCCACCCACTGTTGGGTTTGGTCTCTTCACTCTAAAGAAGAGACAGGTGTTTTTGGAAACAGTACTGACCTTCGTTGATTCAGTTACCAAGAAAGACAATGCCAGTGCTCCTCAGGAACCACTTTTACTGCCTAATTTTATTTTTTAACATTTTTCTCAGACATGGTCTCACCATTCTAGGCTGGCCTTGAACTCACTACGTAGCTTAGGCTGGCCTCAAAATCATGGCAATCCACCTGTCTTAGCCTGCCAGGTGCTGGGATTACAGGTGTGTACCACTACATCGAGTTTTTCACTGCTTACTTTTGCTTCTGTGCCTATAACCAGGCTCAAATCTCAGAAGGCTCCTAAAGATGAGGTACACAGCATGACCCATGGGGAGATATGCTACATCCCCAAAGAGCTTCTTGAGTTTCTAATTCTTACAAGGAAAGGACTGGGAACAGGTATAGGAATGGATTTTAAGGGTGTGGTGGGATGATGGTGTAAGAAACATAACCCTGGGTCAATTTGAATTTCTTGATATGGGTCCATTAAATAGAGATTCTGAATTTAGTGTCACAGCTCATAGAGTTAAAAGTGGTACTATTAGCTTATTTGGTTGGTTGACTGAAATACAGATCAAAAAATGACCCACTGTGAATGAGCTGGAGATACCTGATACTCCAGGTTTACTATTGATGCAGATACTCAAAGGCTCAGGGAAATGAGAATGGCAGCGTGGATTAGACAGGTAAAAAACTACTCCTCCACACCGGGGAGGAGTGTCCATAAAACATACCCCTCACTAATAAGAAAAAGATTCTTGTGAGGAGAATACCAGAATCTTTGAAGGGCTACATCATTGCTCTATTACAGGGGATGCCAGATTTACTCAATTTGAAGATTTAAATGTGATGTTTGTAATTGGATCCTGGAATGGTAGGGACAAAGTGCAGTGCTCAACCTCCAATGTGAAGGTGGGCATACTTACCATAATGGATAGCAGCAGCAAATCAGTGATAACAGTGGTATGGCATTGGCACTGGCTAATTGATCATAATGTTCCCAGAAGCAAAACAGATAGCCTACAAATTTATTATTGGATTTATATAAACAAAAATTTTAGGGCAAATAAAAATCTACCTGTGATTGTAGCAACAGAGAATCATGATCCCTTAACCAATTCCCAGACTTAAGCAGGTCTACAGACCCAAAACCCCTTGAAAGAAAGGAATACCAGGTCCCCTTGAGAAAGTACGCTGGTGCATTACCAAAAATTTATTTATTTTTTTCATTTTAAAGAGAACAAGACAAAAAAGAACAAAGCAGATCAGAACAAAACAATGTAAGCAACACAGGATTTCAAAAAAAGACAACAGGAAATCAATAGTGGCTACCATAATGTCTCTTGTTTTCTTCAAACTAATTGTCCATATCTTTATATACAATGACGTCAAACAAAAAAAAATGGTATAAAACAATCAAAACAAAAGAATGGAAACCAGACAGTAGGCAAACCAACAATGGCTGCCATAATGTCTCTTGTTCTCTTCAAATAGCTGTCCATACCTTCACACATATTGAAATAAAATAATAGAAAACAGACTAAAATCAATCAAAACAAAAAATAGAAGCATAAAAAAATTGGACTTTTAAGACAAGAAGATAGAAAATCAGCAGTGGCTACCATAATGTCTCATTTTCTTCAAAGTAGCTGTGGATACCATCACAAATAGTAAAATCTTGTAAATTCTTTTGGAGAAGTTCTAGGTATGGCTAAACCTATACATGTACATCTACCCTTTCTGTATTAGAGGGGAAAACAAAACCAAACAAAACAAAATACAAGAAAAACAAGAAACAAAAAAGATAAATAAATAACAATAGCAAAGAGACCAAAATAATAACAATATAGGCTTTCAAAACAAGGTGGTAGGAAGATAACTAAGGTCATTATTTTGCATAGTTATTCAAAAGAGTTACTTATATTACCAATACAGACATGCAAAATTGACCTAATCCTATGAATGTTAATTGTTTTGTTCCAAGAACTAATAGAATTAGTAGTACAATCATCTTTGCTATCTTGTGTATATATACAAATTTATATCTTTTTTTCTTTTCCCTTCCTTTTCTCCTTTTCCATATCTGAGTTATTTTTTCCCCTTTGAGCAGTTTCTTACCCTTTTGTAATAGTTACTGAAGATTTTGTATCTTATTTTCTCTTTCAGTTTCTTATACTAGGGAGACAATATAGTATTTACACATGTGAGTTTGATTTATTTCACTCATAATTATGGTCTCAAGTTGTATCCATTTATCTGTAAAAGCCTTAATATGATCTTTCTTTATAGCTGAGTAGTACTCCACTGTAAAAAATACCACATATTTTTATTCATTCTTCAGTTGATGGGCATTTAGGTTGTTTCCAAGATTTGATTATTACAAATTGTGCTGCTACAAGGCATGGGTGCACATACATCATTGTGGTATGATGTTTTCAATTCTTCTGGGAATATGCCCAGAAGTGGAATAGCTGAGTCAAATGGGACTTCTAATCTGAGCTTTTTTAGGAACCTCCAGGCTGATTTTCACAGTGGTTGCACCAGTCTACACTCCCACCAACAATGCAGAAGAATTCCTTTTCCCCCACAGCCTCTCCAGCATTTGTTATTGGTGATTTTCTTGATCCAGGCCATTCTTTCTGGAGTGAGATGGAATCTCAGTGTTGTTTTATCTTGCATTTTTCTCATGACCAATGGTGCTGAACATTTTTTAATGAATTTATTTGTCATTTGTATTTCTTCAGCTGAGTAGTATATATTCATCTCAGGTGCCCATTTTTGGATTGGGTCTTTGAATTTCAGGAGTCTGATTTTTTTTAAATAATTTTATTTAAAGAGAGAAAAACAAAACAAGACAAAACAAAACAAAACAGAATAAAGGGTAGTGACAATACAGTATTCCAAGGAAAAAAGGAAAACAACAACAACAAAAAAAAAACCTAAGATATTATTACTTGACAAATTACATACTGACTTCTTGGAAATAGTTGTTCAAATTACAAAGTTAAAACATAAAGTAGACATTCAAACAGTGAGACTGTTAACAGCTCTGCTCGATCTGACAAAAACAGCAATATGGTCATCCATCTTACCCACTCAAATATACATGCAATTATATCAAAAGGGTAAAATTAAACACATCAAAATAGAGCAAAGTGGATCACAAGAAAGCAATGTAAGAGACAGAAATTTCAAAACTAGACAATCGGAGATATTCACTCTCTATCATATTGACTCTTGTTTTCTTCCAAATAGTTGTCCATATTGTCACAGGGAATTCACATGAAACAACCTAGTATGGAATTGATCTGAGCAGGACGAGGAGGGCATTGCAGGTCTTCAAGACCAGACATTAGGGAAGCCAAGAATGGCTGTCTTAGTGTCTCTCATTCTCCTCAAAACAGCTGTCCATACCTTAATGGGTGTTGAACGTAAACAAGGCAAAGCAAGCTAAGATCACTTTGAACGAAAAGTGATAGTTTTGCTGGACTTCACATCATGACATTATGGAGTTAGCACTGAGTATTGTAGTGTCTCTTTTTCTTCAAAGTAGTTGTTCATTTCAACATGTGTTATATAGTTGGTTCTCGTAAACTGTTTATAAGCTCTACACATGCATGAGTCTCTACATGTATATCTATCATTACTGTATTAGCAGGAAAAACAAAACAAAGCAAGATAAAGCAAAACAATTCCTAGAAAAGCATGAGGCA